>BHFT01027828.1:0-11501 GCA_004320025.1 Laticauda laticaudata
CAAAAAATCTCACGGGGCACCCACTTTGGATACCGGCAACAATAACCCAGATAACAGGATCCCGGTCATACAGACTAGAAACAGAGGACGGAAGAAGCTGGAGAAGACACATAGATCAACTGAGATCACAAACACTAGAAAGAAATATTAACAAACCCAGGTGTGAAGGAAAAGAACACACACACATGTCAGAACCACATCAAACATTAAAAAATAATAATAACCAGACCAGAGGGGAGGAGACCCCCCCAAACACAAAAAAGAGGGGAGGGGGAGACCCTCCACTAGCACAAGAAACATCGCAATAAACCCTAATAACAACCCACCAACCAACATCATCAGTAGCCCTAGAAAGAAACCACAATTACTTACCTGGAGATGACTTCGGTAGAAAGGAACAGGCAGCGGCAAACCAACACGAAGCCACTCCGGAAGGGAGCAGCTGAGCCGACTCTACCAGCCCAGATAGGCTGGGCGGGAGCGGCATGGCTGACTCCACCTTCCAGGAGGTTCCACGGAGAAGGACGGAAGAAACAGCGATCTCGTCCGAACTGGCCGAAGACAACAACGCAACTGAGCTGTTCAGGTCAAGTAGACACCATAAAAGCCCCGCCTACTTATGTGACTATGTAACATCGGTTGGACTAAACCAAGTGGAGAGGGGTGTTCTATATTAGCATACTTGTAATACCGCTACCTGATTGGTCCACCAAAATACACTATGATTGGTTCTTCCACGCTACTGTGATTGGTTTGCAATGGCCGCCTGTGATCGGTCCACCTGAGCAGCGGGAGATTTCAAGGAGCTGTCGTTAGCCACGAGCCATGAGCAGCTGCTATAAAAGAGGCTGCCATGGCTCCACAGTCAGAGAATTTTTAGGAACTAAATAAAGAGCTGAAAGTCACACTGGTCTCGCATCTCTTTTTCCTCGCGACCTAACAATCTAGCTAACTTGTTACCTACAATTCATTCCTGTTTTTGCCTTTTTTTCCATTATCTCCTGCTGCCTTGCTGTCAGAACTAGTAGCAACTTTGAGTGTGCCTAAGAATTGTGACAGGCTCCTGAAGGGGTGCTAAGGAGCCACACTCATGTGCATTGTCCCTATCAGGAAGGGTGTGCAGAGGTGCATGGAGTTGCAAAAGAGGGGCCATGCATTGTGGGGACTCTAATGCATTATGGAAGAGGATGCATGGGTGTGCATAAGAGATATGCCCCGGGTCAAAGTCATTATGAATGGGTGTGAAGTGGGTTGAGGAAGGTGCACAGGAATGTGTGGGTTACAAAGGAGACATGGCAAGTGTCAGGGAAGATGTACAGAGGTGTGAATCTGAGGTAAGGAAATACCTCTGAAGCAATAACTCAGTGGTCACAGATTGTCTAGTTGTTGATAAATTGATACTAATCTATGCTAAGCAATGCATGTTTTCCAAATGCTCTCCAACTGACCTCTTAATAGACTCCTCAAGAATTTGATAAGTAATAATCCAGATCTTCTTTCCCCCACTTTTTGAACATTCACACACATTTTACAAAATTTAATCTAGACCTTTGGTGCTACCCATGTCCTTCATGATTTTTCAAATGACAGAAAGGAACTCTAAAATGCAAACTCCTTTCAGGGTCTTGAATACGATCATTCTGGTCCTGAAGACTTGACATTTATCCAGGTAATTCTCTTTTGATCCACCCTGTGAATCCAGCCCCTCCTTTTATGAATTGTTCTGCTTGTATCCATTTGAACACAGCTCCCCTCTGGGAAGAAAACTGAAGCAAAGTTGGAAATGAGAAGCCCTAGTTACTCTCCAACCTTTCACTTCATAGCATTTTTACCCAAAATACTCTTAACTGGACCTTCATGCTCAAATTACTAAATCTTAATAGATGTGTACACTTTCTTCATATTTATAATATTGTTCCTCTCTTTTTGTCTGGAGATACCCTTAAATAGTGGCGAATATTGGTAGCTTGGCTGTAGGTTGGTTTCCTAACATTTCTTTACCAGGCTAGGTCCAGTAGAGTTTAGGGCACTCTACTGAAGATGTTACCTCGCATGGTAATGAAATGTTCAGAAACCAACCCAAAGGGTTGGAGAATGAACCCCCACCCTCATACCATTAAATCTTCATAATACACTCTTGAGTTTGCCCAGGTTTCCCCAATGCCTATTAAATTATATTGGTCTTGCTATACTTAACCCTTCTAATTCTTCTTGTTTGTCTCCATAACTTTCTCTTCTGATGTCAGCATTCCAGCAACCCTCCATTCCAATCAATAACTCCGAGACAGACATATCTCAAAACAACCTTTATTTGGATAGTAACTGGCACATCTGTGGAATTCTGAATCTGAAAGTTTTGGGCTTCTTTGCAAAAGTGAAAACTACAAATCCATCCCCCCTTAGCCATCACCACATCACATGGTCCAATCACCATCTGTCCTGAAGTAAGATTCCCATTTCATTTTGTGCCACACTCAGTGACCTTGAACCAACAAAAGAATTTTATTTTATCTACTTAGATATATTCAAATGAATTCCTCCCTCCTTCCTTTCTTAGGCTCAATTGTGGCAGCGTGGGAGCATCAAATCTCAATATGGCTTCCAAAGCTGACACTGATTCTACCCATGAATTCATTTTAAGGTCAATATTAGTAGTCACATAAGACAGTTATACTAACAATTGTAGTTGTAATATACAGTATGTATCTCTAATGCAATGATTCAATCTATTTCCAGTCCATGTGCAACCTTCAGTTTAATTCATGCATGTTCATTTCATTCTGCTTCTGCATTGTTCAGTTTCTGACTCTCCTTTCAAATAGATTTATGTCCAACTGCACATTTCAAATAATATGTCACCTTTTTCTTTGAGCAGTATACTTTGACATAACATATTAGGGAAAATTAAACTTAGTGGAGAACATTATTTCTAATAGATGGAAATGGATTGGATCAACATATCCAAAGATCAAATTTTTACAAAGATCAAATTTTTCTTCCCCATGGTCTTCATTCACTGACTTATTCCTATCAAATGAAATTAATTAATTTTATAAGCAATGAATGAAGCATTACAGTGACATAAACCTGAGTTTTGATTGGTTATGCAGCAACTCACAGCTCTGAACTCTTGCTCCATGAAATTCCAACCGGATGAGTAGCAGCCATCAATTTTGTTACTTAACATTAGCTTTAATTTAATGGCATAATCATCATTTCTGAAGAAATACTTGTATTAAATTAAGTTCACCTCTCATATTCAATTTAGTGCATCTGAATTATGGCAGGTCAGTTCCCATTAAATTAATAAGGGTTGCTATGTCACATTTTATTCCTGCAGGATGCTACAGTGCCTGACATAATAAGAAGCATGTTATGTATTCTCACATGATTTACCACATTGGGGTTTTTTTGCTTCAAAATGGCAGAATAGTAATTCTACCCCCTCTTTGTATCTTAATAAAATAAGTTTGGGATAACTTTGGAAAATCCAGCAATTATAACAATTTGTTGAAAAACAATTATCCAAAGATTATTTTATTTTAAATGAATAAAATTCTCACTGATGTAATTTAAACATGTTTTTTATGTTTCCCTTGCCTGAACCCTTTATATAAAGATTGTGCTATTGGAATAATTTACTCCTTGTTTAGAGTGGTTTGAAGTTTGAGATGGTTTGTTTAGGTTTTCTCCTACATCAGGGATCTCCAAACTTGGCAACTTTAAGACTTCTGGACTTCAACTCTTTCCCAGCCAGCCATGTTGAAGTCCACAAGTCTTAAAGTTGCCAAGTTTGGAAGTCCCTGCCCTATACCAAAATCCTCCCCTTGTGTAACTTCTATCTGATCAGGACTCAAAGGTCTCCTTCAACTATGACAAAGCAGTTGCAACTAACCCCACTGATACGAGAAATGCCACTGAAAAAAAAATTGCCCTCCTGGATCTATATCGTTTCATCACCATTAGCACCAATAACTACAACCAAACACTTCCAGTAAATGATGATAAGTCCTTAATATTGTTAGCTGGGAATTTTACCCATTCCTTTCTGGGCAACTGTGTCAAAATAACAGGATTTGGTAGAACAAACTACCAATTTCATTTTTTGGCTCAATGTTTTATGGGGTTTATGGCTGGATTTGAGTTGGCCATTCCAAAATATTGAACTTGTTCTTCCTGAGCCAAACTCTTCTCAATTATCTTTTACGGATGGAATCATTATCTTTCTGCATCACCCATTTCCATTTCAGCTGATAGACAGAGACCTGATATTTTCCTGTAAAATTCTTCAATACAAAGCAGAATTAATCTTCCTTCTTTCAGTGGTGGCAAATCATCCATGAGGTAACAGATCATGCCTTTGCCATGACAATCCATGCTTGAGAATTGCTTCAAAGTTCTTATTATAGAATGTGATGTTTGTCTTCCACCATGTATAAAGATGAAATAAAGGAATAAAGAGAATAAGAGCCACTTTGGTTCAGTGGTTAAGGCACCAGGCGAGAATGCAGAGACTGAGAATTCTAGTCCCACCTTAGCCATGAAAGCCAACTGGATTTTGGACCAGTCACTCTCATTCAGTTCAACAAAGGATTGTTGTTATGGGAAAATAGAAATATGTGTTGGATATGTTCAATACCTTGAGTTATTTGTAAAATGAATAAAGGCAGAATACAAATTAATAAATGAATGAATAAATAAATGTACATAAACATATAGTCTTCCAAATAAAGGTAGTTCTCAGCTCATGACCAATTGCTTTGTGACTGTTCAAAGTTATAGCAGGCACTACAAAAGGTACTTACTGTCAGACCTATCTCGCTTAAAAAATTAGGAAAGAGAGACCCTTGACTACCTTTGGTTGAAGTGATAGGTTATTTTACTAAAATTAAGTGGTTGCAGAGAAAGTAAAGTAGATCTGAGTATTCCTGCACAAATGTTACACTTTACTCCCTATTCCCTGGCCCTTCCCACTTGACCAGTCAATCAGTGTCCAATAGGATGCCTTGAAGATGTTTTGGGGACGGTTCAGACCTTGGTGCCTCTCAATCCAGTTTTGCTGTCAGCCCTGGGACACATGGGCTGCCATTTCAGGAGGCAGATGACTTGCTCGGCACCGATACCTACTTTGATGAGCTGGAGAGCCAGAAGGAACTCACAAACAGCTGAGAGGCATCAATTCAGAGACTGTTGGCATTTCCCTTATTCAGCTGTTGGAGTTAATCACTGGGTGTGGGGGAAGTGGGGTGGCTTTTGCATGAGGTTAAAAAGTGGTGGGGAGTACTAGGCAGGCAGTCCTGACTAAATTTGCATTACATGCGGGTTAGATCGTGCCGCTTGCAAGTAGGAAATAAACACTTCAAAGCAAAGGAAAGAATGTTTGTGGTTATTCTCAGTTTATTGAAGCGGAATCTGACATTTACATTCAGTTCCCAGACCAGGTCTTCTTGGAGGCTGGTTATGTCGACCTGGCACTTCTGGTTCTTCTCAATGTGTCTCCCCTCCAATTATTTGTTTTCTCATTCCTAGGCCCACTTGTTATTACCTCAATTTCATTTCCCCCTCCCTTACAATTTATAGCAGGATGCTAGCAAAGGGAAAAAGCTGGAGATGGCAGACTGAACACTTACAAACCAGTTCCAAAGTACCAATGCTATCTTCCTTCTAGTGATCACTTGACTGCATTTCAGGCATTCAGCAACTGGCCTACATTTATGGTCATTTGCAGCATGCTGCAATAATATGACCATGATTTATGATGTTTTTGTTGAAAAACAGTGTTTACTTCAGGTTTTGGCAAAAAAATGTGCATAGCAAGCAATGAGTTTGCTTAATGACCACAGTGTTTGCTTAAGATTGTGGATTCATTGAACAACAATGGTGATTTTCTTAATGACTGCCACAAAAAAGATCAAAGATCATGTAGGTGATGTGATGACCTACATTATGACCATCACGACTTACAACCATAATGGACAGGTTCTGTTATAGTGGTAATCTGAGAACTACCTATATCCCCTTTTGATCCATCTTTCAATATTCAGCATCAGTCTGGAGGATCATTGAGATCCTTTTTGCCACTGGTGTTCTTTAGTAAGATATTGTCTCTGAATTGCTACTCTTGTGTGGATTTCATCTTTATCTAGTGCTTTTCTGATCATAGATCATCGAACTTTGGTTTTAAACAAAGAAAGTTTACAAATTTGTTTGGCTTCTTGGACAATATTACGCTTTGCTCTTGGAGTGATTTTACAGGACTACCACCCTTGGGAACATTCAGTATTATCCCAAATTTCCATTTTTAAAGCAATGTTTCTGACACTAGACAGGTGAAGACCCAGAAATTTAGGCATCTGTAATTTTTTGAGAGAAAGAGACAGAGATATAATAATTATGGGGATTTTTTTTATATAATGAAGGTGCCTACAAGTTTTAAGACCATACCGTTTAATAAAGTAACCCAAAACTGAACAATTTCTTTTTCGCATTGTACCATTGTGTGAAATGGATGAATCAAGAACCAAAGGTTGGTGTTATTCATTCACTGAGACTTCCTTTGTATATCAGCAGAACAGATAGGAAGCTCTGATAATGTTTAGGGTCAACTATATAGAAACATTTGGAGAAGTGTCAGGTTTTTTTTCTCAGAAAAATATGTGCCAGTGACTGGTTCAGTAATAGAAAAAAGCTGGTAACAAATGTCCCATGATGATACTTTGAGGTGAAGATAAACAGCATGTGTGTAAATCAATTCATTTACTGTCAAACTGGGTCAAAAAATATACACCAGTCCATAAGTTATCATGAGGCAGTCATAGCATCCAGGCTGCATCATGCAGCTCAGCAACAGATCAGCTCCAACCATTGAAATAAGTTTTTCCAGCATTGTATAGGAAATAATTATCTGAAGTTATGAGAGCTTGTAATCCATGTAGTCAGAAGATATAATCTTCTGTAGTAGGATACCTGAAGTATCTTCTGAGTTGACAAGAGCCAGTTTTATGGAAAGGATAGAAATGATTCATTTTTAGAAAACGTGTTTACCCCTACCTGAACAGTTCTTTGGACCTTTGAAAATGGGAGATGGTCCACCTTCCAGCATCTTAAAGTGGATGGCAAGGGTATTATCAGACCTGGCTATTCTGATTTTATAAATTAAAGACTTTGCAAACAAGTGTCTTGAACAGGGCAAAATTCCTACTGCTTGTTCACATATTTGGACCTTACAAAGGTCATAAGCAGAAGTGCTATTCAGCAGGTTCTGACCAGTTCTGGAGAACCAGTAGAGGAAATTTTGAGTAGTTTGGAGAACCAGTAAATAACCACCTCTGACTGGCCCCACCCCCATCTATTATCTGCCTCCCGAGTCCCAGCTGATCAGCTGGGTCTTCTTTTGTTGCCCTGAACAGGAGGATGGAGCTGCAAAGCAGGTTGGTGGGGTGGGAATGGGGATTTTGCAGTATCCTTTCCCTGGAGTGGTGTGGAAATGGAGATTTTGCAATATCCTTCCCCTGCCATGCCCACCAAGCCACACCCACCAAGCCATACCCCCCCACAGAACTGATAATAAAAATTTCCTCAGCAGGCTAGTGAGAAGGAAGGGCATTGATCCTCATCTTTCAGATGACTAAAGATGGTTTGGGATAAATGGAAGAGAAAATGTATTCTGTTCCTTCACTCAGCTCAAAGCAACTGGAGCCTTCACTGATTTCTCTGAGGGCAATAAATAGCTGCTTGTAATAGAGAATTTTATTGTTTTTCATTTCCTTTACATCTCCCCTGTTCTAATACTACGTCTACTTGTCAGATCGGAAACAAAATTTAGATGGGGTTTGTGTAATTTAAAAATATACAACTGTAGGACAAGGTTGCCTTTTATATTTTATGAGTGCAAATTAAATTAGCTATAACATGTGCACATAGTTTAAAACATCCATGTATTTTTCATGTAAGTTTCTGGCATCTCCAAGTAAGACAACAATTTCTTGAAGCTAAGTTCAGCTCCTGCACTTGTACTGTACATGTTCCAAGCAACAACCCAGAAACAGATGCTTCTGCTCTGTTCTGAGCATCTCCAGAGATGACTGAAAAAATCTTCTTTGAAACCAAATTGTTGTGTCAATAATTTTCAGCCATGTTCCCTTTCCCACCACAGATAAGTCCCATCCAGAAGCTACCACCAAAAGATATATAGCCCTTAGCTTATTGGACTATCTTTTTTACTTACTGTGTTGCATAAACCTAGCTTTTTTAAAAAATTATACTTCTTGACTTTTTCTATGTTCTATGACTCAAGTTACTTATTATTTGCTAAATATATTCATATGCTGTTTCCTTCGTTGACACATCTTGAGAAATTCACAATAAAAAAGCAATAAAATATTTAATAAACAAGCCACTAAACTTAATTTAAAATTCTTTTTTAAAAAATGTCTTCATTAAAAAAGGGCTGGAAAAAAGAAAAACAAAACTAGGAAAAAACAAAACTTTTTACTTGGAAGTTCTAACAGGGAGAAGTTTTAAGAGGGGCCTTTTAACCCTGACCCAAAGGATTGGCAGAGTTTATTTATTCATTTATTTGTCAAACATGTACAAGATAACAAATATAAATATGAACATAAACAAGAACAAGGGAGTAAATACAGATAAATGGGGAAAGTAAGACCGGGATGCTCTTATGCACACCCTCTTTAAGGACCTCTTAGGAATGGGGTGAGGTCCACGATAGACAGTTTGAGGTTGAAACTGTGAGGGGTTGAGGCTGTAACAATGGAGTCAGATAGGGCATTCCAGGTGCTGACCATTCTGTTTCTGAAGTTGTATTTTCTGCAA
The DNA here is from genome assembly GCA_004320025.1 of Laticauda laticaudata. Lineage (NCBI taxonomy): Eukaryota > Metazoa > Chordata > Lepidosauria > Squamata > Elapidae > Laticauda > Laticauda laticaudata. The sequence continues at coordinate 8,833 of BHFT01027828.1, forward strand.
TCGAGTTTGGAGCAGTTTACCTTGAGTTTATATCGCTTGTTTGCCTGTGTATTGTTGTGGTTAAAGCTGAAGAAATTGTTGACAGGCAAGATTATAGCAGACAACTTTGTAAACTATGCTTAGATTGGACCACAGGTGGCGCAGTTCTAGATTGTCCAGGCTCAAAATTTCAAGCCTGGAGGCATAGGGAATTCTATTGTGAGTGGAGGAGTGAAGAACTTTTCTCGAGAAATATCTCTGAACCTGCTCAATTGTGTTAAGGTCCGATATACAGTGCGGGTTCTAGGTGTATTTGAGGATTGGTCTAAGGTTTTGTAAGCCCTAATTAGCAATTCAATGTTGCCGGAGAAAAAGCTTCACAAAATAAGATTAACAACTTTTAAAGTAAAGGTGGTTTTCAGCAGGTTTTGACCAGTTCTGGAGAACCGGCAGTGGAAATTTTGAACAGTTCAGAGAACTGGCAAATACCACCTCTGACTGGAGATTTTACGGTATCCTTCCCCTGCCATGCCCACCACGCCACACCCCAAGAAGCGGTAATAAAAAAATTTGAATCCCAACACTGTCTTAAATTTTTTTTGGCAATGTTGTGACAGGAAGCTCTGGGGCTTAGATCATTTGAGATAAGTACTCCTAGATTGTTGATGCCTCCTAAATGTTGGTGAGAAGAGTGTTCTCTCTCCCACCATAGAGAAGTCCCATCCAGAAGCTGCCACCAAAAGATATATAGCCCTTAGCTTATGCAGCAGTTTCTTTTCCCTGATGGTTTTACAGACAGACAGATCTATAATAGGAAAAGTGATTGGACAGTTTATTTTGGCTTATTTAACAAATCATGATTAAAACAATCTTGATATAGCAAGTGAATCTGGTCAATGTAAGGCAGCTTCTCTTGTTCCCGATGTTCCTGCCTCTATCCCAATATTACTTCTATCTTCATATTCATGCTGCAAGCTAAAAATGCTTAAAGCTTCTGGATTGTAATAGTTGTCACTGATTGCTTGATACATTCTGCAAAGTTAGCTTTTCTTGACCAAATAGACTCATTTGGATGTCATTAAGGGAGCTGTCTTCGGGGCATTCTTTATTTTCAGTTGCATTTATTGTACAATATATGACATAAATTGGAAACCATTACTTCCTTAATGTCTTCCTTGATATCCAGAAGTCAGAAATATTCACTATGATTGCTACCATTACTCTTTAAAACAATCTCACATCAATCCATAACAGCTTCCTTTCAATTTTTCCCCTGTTCAAAAGTCTTCTAGGGAACTGCACTAAAGTCTTCAGTAGATTCTTTATTACAATCAATGACTGTATGAATGAATGAATTAATTGGGTGAGTGTATCAATCAAACTGCTGCACACCAACATACTACATGACAAACTTAAAGAGGTAGAATTACTTGAGCCTCAAAATAAGAATTGTAAATAGGTCAGATTAACCTAACTCACACTTCCTTTGTAATGTTTTCTACTGTACTGCTTTTCAATTGCTAAGCTCTCTGTTTAAGAGCACTTGGGACAAATACTTGTGTTTGCATACATATATAATTCTTTTATGAAAATGCAGCAGAGGTTTCCTGGCTACCTGATGATGACATCAGCAGAGTCTGCCATTTGCCAGCCTTGGAAAATCTGAAATGGATGTTGGGTCTATATTCAGAAATTACTTAACTGGATTGTCAGACGCTTTTTATATTTGTGTGTGCCTTGGGTTTGTGGTTAGATTGAGTGGATTCTTGACAACTTGTAATAAATAACCTTGAAACTATCAATTATAGCTCTTTTGATGCTACTCATATCTGTTCAGAAATAAGTCCTGTTGATTGCAGTGGGATTTGCTCTTGGTTAAATGTATGCAGAAGTGTGGTCTCAATGCATTCAATCATAACATGCCAGGAACATCAGTTACCAGATGTTATGTTTCGAAGTCCTCTATTTAGAAATGATCATTACATATTAATTCACTGTTCTTTTAAAGCTTTTGTAAAAATATTTATCACAGAAATTGTTTTATGACACAATTTGCAACATAAATGTGGTAAGTTTCCCGGAGTCATTTTGATACGACATGGGCGGCAAATAAATTTAATAAATAGATAAATAAAAATGGTCAATTTTAAATATCTTTTATAAACTGAAAACATATAATTCTGAATTAAAACATGGAAATACTGAGCTTGAATTTTGTTAACAATAATTTATTGAAGTAAACCAAACCTGGTTGAAGTGAGTCAATCCTCTCAAACCCAATCACCAGGGGTGGGATTCAAACATCCCAGCAACCAGCTTGTTGCGTGGTTGCTGGGTGGGCGTGGCCATGGTGAGTGGACATGGCCTATCTGAACCGATAGAATCCCATCTCTACCAATCACATCACATCATCTTAAACATATTGTGCAAGAGTGCCTACATATGTGCAATCACTTGGCTAGCTGAATTGGACATTCAAGTATATGTTTATTTCTCTTCTGTCATGTTCTCATCATATGCTAAATATTAATTAATAACAATAGATTGATGCAGTGTGTGTACTATGTTGTATTCGTTTAAGGCCTGGTCCCACTGGCTGACGGACTCAAAACATATGCATAAAGGACACAGCAGATGAGCAAAATTTCAGGGGTGGCTCCATCTGTTGTCATCCGCTCCAAAAAGTGGCG
>BHFT01027829.1:0-10793 GCA_004320025.1 Laticauda laticaudata
AGTACAGAACGGAAGCATCGCGTTAACCAACGGATGGCAAGTGTTTTTCTCCATTTTACATCCTCTTTCCATCCGTCGGTGCAGTGTGGCAGGGGCTTTAGATGGAACATATTCTGGAGGTGCAGGAGGGGGAAATTGAAATGCTTAACTCACTGGAATGAATACTCTGATATGGAGCAATCCTAAAAAGTGGCAGGAGACATCAGGCACCACAATTAGTTCTCTGTTAATTCCACTTGAAATACAAAGCCCATCCTAATGAACTGCCTCTAGTTGTGCCAAATGATACTCTCTGGGAAGAAGAAAACACCTTGCTTCCTGCAACATTGGATTCCATGAAGCAGTAAAGGATAGGAGATACTTTTCAGCTCCAGCTGGAAGAATTGTCCATTGACCTTGATGAGTTGCCAAGGCCATCTTTGTCCATGAGAGAAGGGGTGATGCTAATGGAAGGGTACAAAGGAATTCGGTAAGGGATGAACAATTAAGGGAGGATTTTCAGAAAGCATTACTCAGTTCTGGCATAGAAAGACCTGGTTCTGTTTCTGAACTTGCCTAGCTTGGAGGGCTGACATAACCATCACTGCTGATCAAAATGCCTATAGATATTACTACATAGCTGAAACTTGGCCCTATTTCCAATATGCTGAAAGATGGGTGTGAAAGCTGGCGTTCCAAGAAAGAGGAAATTTGGCCTCTTTGCATATATATGAATTACAGATAACAAATGATCAGAGTTGGAAGAGACCTTGTAGGTCATCTAGTCCAACCCCTTGCCCAAGCGGGAGACCTTACACCATTCTGACAAATCTCTTCCTGAAAGTCTCAAGTGATGGCACTCCCACAACTTCCAAGGACAACTTCTGTTCCATTGGTTGNTTGATTGTTCTCACTGTCAGAAAGTTTCTTCTTATTTCCAGGTTAAATCTTTCCTTGTTCAGTTTCCATCCATTATTCCTTGTCTGGCCTTCAGTTGCTTTGGTTTTGCTTCAGTTTTGCAGCTCCTTCATTTCTTACTTCCATCACTTCTAATATGATGAACTTATTGTTTCATTTTCCTGGTAATCATTACAAGAAACATTTCTGTTTCTGTTATGGTGGAAAGTGCTGAATTTTGTGAATTTTAAAAATTTTCTCACTGACAAATCCAACTAATTTTATATCTATATTTCAAAAGAGCAAGTCTCAAATACTTTCTAATTTGGCATTCAGCAACAATATTGATAACAGCAACGAATAGAAGAATTGAAAGAATGACATCATTGGAAATCACTCCCTATAATAATAAGTTGGGACACCAAAAGGTGAAAGGACTTTAAAAGGCAGGAGTTCACTCACTCTTCTCACTTCTTACTTAAAGCTGTGAACATTTGAATCTTTCCAGGGCCAGCAAATTCTGGTAAATATTTCTTTTTTTTTTCTTTAAGCAAATTGGCTTGTAAATAATTGTAGAACAGAAGATTTATAACATTCTCTCTATTCAGCATCATTTTAAGGATCTGAAAGCAATTTTAGCTATAACAGATTGTTGGCTTCTCAATAGATGCCAGCATTGCAATTGTCTGCTTTCATTTAAAGAATGTATTACACATACATACATACATACATACATACATACATACATACATACATACATACATACATACAGATACAGGGATGGGATCCGACTGGTATAACTACTGGTTCTGTTGCTATGCGTCGTGTACGCATGCATGTGTCGCGCAAGTGCAATTTATGACCTGCTGAGCTGCCCAAGCAGCTGCAAAGCACTGCATGCAGATGTGGAGCGTTTGAAAAGCCTCTTTTTTCCTGCTTTTTCAACCTTAGCTGTGCTGCGCAAAGCAGCTGAGGTTGAAAAAGCAGGAAATAAAGGACAGCCAAGAGCCCGGATGGGTGAGTGGGCCAAAACAGCAGCAGACACAGAACCAGTTCTATGACTGCTGCTCTTCAGAGCAACCAGTTCTACAGAGGTGGACAGAACCAATAGAATCCCACCCCTGCGTACATACATATATACATACATACATACATACATACATACATACATACATACATACATACATACATATGAGTGTAAAAGAAGAAATAGAATCCTACTATCTCCAGAACTTAAAATTATATTTAATGTACTTACTAAGCTTTCGTCAGCCTCTGATGTCAGAGTGGTAACCTACCATGATAGAGATCTTTGCCTTTATATATCATTAATTATTAATCTCTTGTTAGTTCCTCAAGAGATAAGACATAAGCCTCCTTTGATCAACATGACAGAAGCAAAAACAACAGAGCTAATTACAGATGGGAGGTAGTTGGAAGGGCCTATCACGAGTGCAAGGGCTAAATTGATTAATGATATATAAAGGCAAAGATCTCTGTAATGGTAGCTTAATACTCTGACGAGCAAAAGCTGATGAAAGCTTAGTAAGTACATTAAATATAATTTTAAGTCCTGGGGATTGCAGGATGTCTGTTTCTTCTTTTTGTGTGTGTATTTTTATTTAGTTTCTTTTGTTACTTTGTAAAACATCATGGTATCAACAGCGTTCTTGGCATCTATACAGGTTTTTGGTTTAAATATCATAATACATTATATTACATTTGTCTAATATTAAATAATAGCTTTAACTATGATTACTATTCTTATATCTTTATGTAATTTACAAAATTTTGTTTTACTTTCTTTAGGATTATTTCAGTTAGGCTTTTTGTCTCACTTCTTAGTTCTGTTTGTTAACCATTTATATCAATTGTTCCAAACTGAAAAGAATTCAGAGTCATCTTTTTCTTTCAGTGTCATTGTTAGCATGTTCATCTCAGCACTTTCCATTACTTTATGTATTATTAGTTCTTCATTAGGAGTATTTGGGGTTTTCCATAACTTGTGCAAAAAAACTATTCTCTGCAGCTTGTTTTATATGGTGTAATAATAAGTATTACTTCTTTTGGTAATCTATCTTTGCATGATTCCTAAAGGCAAGTTTTCCAGTCTGACTTCATTCTATCTCTTGTCAACCAATTTTGATCATTGGGATCCATGACATTTCCCAATTAGATTATTAAATGCTTTTTGCGTATCCAGGAAAAATTAAGCTCCCTTTGTTTTTGTCTGGGTGAGGTTTTATAGTATTTCAATCGAATTTAGTTATTTTTCTAAATCGTTTTTGATTTGGTCTGTTTGGCAAGGAAACCATTCTGGTCTGCACTGTCATAAATTCACCTCAAAACTGTTTCAATTCTTTTTGCCAATTTGTCATGAAATAATCTTATAATCCGTATTAGCAATGAGATTGGCCTATAGTATTTGCATTATTACTGATTGGTCCATCTTTTGCAATTAAGGAGCATAATATGCCCAACCAGGACCTCAAAGTCTTAGCTGCATTAATACCATCTTAATATATTCCAGTAATATTAGAATTTCAATATTTCAGAAAGATTTTTATGTAATTCAACCTGTTAGGCACCTCCGGACCTGACATGTTTATTACTTTTTTTGTTTTGTTTCCATGGCAATATTTATAAACTCCTGTCGAGCTTGGTATTTTATTTGGGTTCCATAGTATTCTCCTCTGTTTTTCTTATGAGATTGTGGGCTTCAGACCGTTTCCCTCCCAGAGTGAGTAATCTAATTGTTTATCTCCGAACTTCTTCTTGGCTTATAAAGCTTACCAATAATACCTTGTGCACAATTCTCTTTTTCTCCTCCATCTAGATAATACACGGTCCCTCCTCATCCTTAAGGTGCCTGAATTAATTCTATTTCTCTTTCTCCCATTTTTAATTTATGGGACAACCACCTTCCGGTGTATTTTCTGAGTTCAAATAAATTTATGTTTAAGATTTTAAGTTGCCTGCATTTTCTCTCAGTGTCTATCAATTTTTAATTCAGTTGCTCTAATCAATCCTTATTCTTTCTTAGCTTCCATATTTTTGGTCGTTTGGGAGCTCATTATTCAATTTTTTTGATCTACTTCTTGTTAATTCATCTCTGTTTCTCTGTTTTCTTTTATTTTTCTAGCTATATAGCCTATTGATTATGCCTCTCATGTAAGCTTTGGATGTCCCCATAATTTTGTAAACTAGTATGTTTTTTAAATATAACCTTAATAATATTTTCTAACTCATTTTTTAATTCTTTGAATATATTCTTTTTCTTTTGTTATTTGTGAATTTAATATCCATCTCCTTTTCCTTTTATTATGTCCTTTCCATGTAATTTTAACTGGGCTATGATCGGCCCATATATTGGGCATTATTTCTACTTCACTAATGTTTTTCTCAATTGTCCCATTGACCCATATCATATTGATTCTGGACCATGATATTTGTGGACTAGAATAAAATGTGAATTTCTTCTCATTTGGATTCCTCTTCTTCCATATGTCTTCCAAATTGGTCTCTTGTGTTAAATTGAAATACTCTGACGATGTCAGCAGAAGCTGATGAAACCTTAGTAAGTACATTAAATATAATTTTATGTTCTGGAGATCGCAGGATGTCTGTTTCTTCTTTTACAAGCTGAAACTAATATTTTTAGAATAGTTTGTTATGTATGTATGTATGTACATGCATACCCCCTCCTCTGACAAATATCCACCCATTGTTTATCTAAATTCTTCTATACAGACATCAGAAATTCATTTATGAGGAGTGAACATGTTTTTTTAAATAATTTAATTCAAGAAACTGTGATGCTCCTAAAATAGTCTATTAAATGAATGTATGCCAGATTTATACTAACATCACTGAGAACATTCTCAAGTTTATTTTACTTAACAAAAATCCTAGCAAAGAGTTTTAGCTAAAGAATATTCACTGAATCAGTAATAAACATCAGTTTGTTTTATTGTTGCGTATATTTGCTTAAAGTTATTGCTCCTACACCAGCCCTAATTTTTTTTTAATTTTTTTTAAATCCATCCTTCCCCTAAATACATTGCAGTGCAGAATTTCTTGCAGAATTTACATTTCTAAATGCCAAATTAAATCAAAAGTTTATTGTACCTATAAGACAGTCAGTGAAGTGAAAGTAAAACAGGTAAAAATTAAAATATAAAACTAAAAAGAAACTGGTGTCCAAAGAGTAGCCAAGCTTTCTGTCAGAGAATTTCTTAAAACAGGATAGATAAAAATAATCTGGAATTCTCTGTAAAAAGAGCAGTGAAGAAATGTTTGGCTCAAGGCAAGCCACAGCAGTTTCAATATTCCATTGTAAAGCAACGTAATCTATAACAAATCCTTCAGTTTTTTGGATTGCAACATATTTGGTGTCAAATAGTATATTATATAGAATGGTTCTGAGATTGTATTTTACTTTATAAGCAGTTTGAATTAAAGGGTTCTACCCTTGTTCCTCACTTTCTCCAACTAAAGACTTCTCTCATGTACAGTGGTGGTATGCTACCAGTTCAGCCTGGTTCAACCAAACTGGGAGCAAAAATTCTTACTGGTTCAGCCCAACCAGTAGTAAAAAAAAAAAAAAGCCCACAATGATCAGCTGAGAGGAGGAGGAAAAAGTCTCCAATGATCAGCTGAGAGGAGAAAGAAGAGAAAAGCGCAGGATTGGCCCTGCCATCCGCCCCTGCACTTTTCTGTTCTTTAAACTCTCAGCTGATTGGCACTGCAGGCCTCAGCTGGTGTGTGGAAAGCTGCACACACGTGTTGGGTACACATGCATTAGGTGTGCCTGTGAGCACGTATGCTTTCACCAAACTGGTAGTGGAACAGGTAGGATCCCACTGCTGCTTATGAAGATAATCTGAATGTTTTTCAGGAGGGGCTGATATAGAGTAAATTCTCCTCCAGTCTCAGTGCTTGTAAAAATATTTGGGAATGACCCGTGAGAGGCAGGAGGAAGAACCACAGCCTAGACAACAACTCTGAGTCCAAAGGATGAGTGAAGAAAGCATCTTAGAAGGGACCCTCTCAAATTTTCAAGATAGTAAAAGTGAGGGACAGGAGAGATGCTTTCAGACTTGCAAGATTCTGTTACTGTAACCCTAGAATAAAGATAGAGCTAGACCTCTGACTTTGCTTCTTGTTTGGATTACCTCACAATACTAACAACCTTACACCTCTGAAAGTTCTCCTCCCATCCCACACTTTTCCTTTTCCTTCTGGGAAAACTATGGATGATATCTTCTTTAAATGCTTTGCTTATCTCTTCTTCAGATTTAAATTTTGTAATCAGATCATTGTCTAGGCCAGGGGTCACCAACATATTCGACCTCGAGGACCACTAAATTCATAATTTTAAATCCTGCAGACCACTAAAACAATCTGCCTAATGACCAGCTGGGTGGGTGTGGCTAGGTGGGCATGGCCAACTCGATGTCACTTATGTTGAAGGATGCCTCACTGGCCTCAACTTACCCTCCCCTTCCCAGCCACTCTCGCCTTTCTGCCCAGATTTTTTAAGACCCCAACAGGAAGCAGTTGTTGGAACTAAGCAGCCACCATGAGAAAGAGTTGGCAAAACAGCTCAGTTCAAATTGGATCTGTCTGAGAAGGAGGTTCAGCAGAAGCACCTCACTGAGGACTATGATCATAGGCTTTCCAAGCAGAAGGAAGACCTGTGGGAGTGCAAGGTCAGGTACCAGTGCTGGAGGCTCAGTGGGCTGAGATGGTCAGCCAATTCCAGGCCATGATGCAGTACCACTGGAACAAGGCCCTCTGGCTCTTCGCTACCAGCAGCATTTCCCTCCAAACTTTGCCCAAAGCCCCATACCAGGAGGCTGAAGCAGACTCCAAGTCAGAATTTCTGCCCCTCACCGACCCACAGAAAAAGATCCCAAAGGGGGAGACTCTCTGCTGCAACACAAATGTTCATTGCACGTATCTGTCTCAGGGGGCGTAGTTTGAGGACCCCTGATTTAGTGCAATATAAAAAATACAAATAATTTTTTTGAGGACTACCACAATTTTCTCACAGGCCACCAATGACCGCTGGTCTAGGGTATAACATTTTTTCTTGTCTCCCAGAGTTTTCTTACATACCACAATCCATTATGGTTCTTTAATCAAGTGTATGATTCCCTGCTTACAGTTTAAACGCAGGAATTTGAAGATAATAATGTTCATATATTAAGTATATATGCCATCCCACTGCCAGCAATCTAGTACTGGAATTCTTGCAGATTTCATCCTCTAGTACATCACTTAAAGTCATATGAATAAGCATAAGACGGCAATATTAGTAAATATCAGTGCATTTCAAATTGGTCTTTTTAACAGGGACATCCCCAGAGCAGCTAAGCCCTTAATTTTAATTGTTAGTTACACAATGATTACTTAATCATTCCCAATTGTTACAACTTTTGTGTGGATATTCTAGCAATTTCATGCATGATTTATTGGCATCAAACATTTCTCAATCTTCTAAACACCTTTTTTTTTTAATATAGGTACAAGAAGATGGGGCTCTTATTTTTAATGGTTTTTGCAATTCAAGGCATTTTATCTTCCATGAGAATAGTGCCCCAAGCCAGAAATCCTGAAGCATACATGAACATTGTAAGTTGTAATTGTGTTAGTGATTGATGTGGTATAATATAATATAGAACATTAAAAAGGGCAGTAAGGATAAATGGATCCCTAGAATAAATGTTTAAAACAGGGTATTTCAAGTTCCATATTTATTCAGTCCCAGAAAAGCAAAAAACATTAAAAAAAATAACCCTGCCTTGGTTTAATTTAAGATGTAATAAAGAGAAACAGATGGTCTTTCAAGATAATGTTCTCATAGACTATAACAATAAATAATATTCCTGAACTATCATATTGCTTCTGTTTCTTCCCTTCCTCAAAAGAGCTAAATAAAAGCTGAAAATGACTAGAAAATAATACAAGTAAATTAAAATAATTATTTATAAATAAATAAATAAAAGTCTTTCCAGGAACTTTAATGATTGATTAATTATGATTAGGGGACTGGAGACTAAAACATATGAAGAATGGCACAGGAACTGGGCCTGGCTAGTCTAGTGAAGAGAAGGACCAGGGGAAACATGATAGCGGTCTTCCAATATTTGAGGGGCTGCCACAGGGAGGAAGGGGTCAAGCTATTTTCTAAAGCACTTATAGGCCAGACAAGGAATAATGTATGGAAACTGATCAAGGAGAGATTCAACCTGGAAATAAGGAGAACTTTTCTGACAGTGAGAACAAGCAACCAATGGAATGGTTTGTCTTTGTAAGTTGTGGGAGTTTCATCATTTGAGACTTTCAAGAAAAGATTGGACTGCCATATGTCAGAAATGGTGTAGGATCTCCTGCTTTGGGGGGGGGGGTTGGACTAGATGACCTACAAGCTGCCTCAACTCAACCTATAAAATATCTGTAAATCTGTAAATTATTTCCATTATGGATCACTAATGCTCTTCTAGGTTAAAAAGGGCTTGGTAGGTTTTATTGATAATGCATACATGTTCTCATTTTTAAAGTAATACATACACATGAATTCTTCCAATCCTTTTCACATTTGATATTCTACATTAAAAAAAAAAACGTAATCCTCTGGCTATTTCCAGACTTCTTTTTGGTGGTTAATTAATAATGCACCAGTTGATAGGTAACGTAAAAACATGATGCATTTACACTGAAATTTCCTTCACCAGAGTGAAATCATTCACCATAAAGGATACCTAGCTGAAGAATATGAAGTAGCAACTTCTGATGGTTACATTCTCACTCTTAACAGAATTCCACATGGCAGAAAACAACATTGGAGCCAATGTAAGTAAAAATAAATAAGACTATACATTTTTAAAAATTGTGGGAGATATTTATGAAAAGTTTGTTTAGAACATTTTGCAAATAATAATTCAGATATGTCTATCTTATTCCATTGGAGTAACCAACATTATGTGACAGATTGTCTTCCAGTTGACACAACTTCAAATATACTGATCACAGAAATCATGGGTTGGAAGGCAGCATGGAGGGCTTCTAGCCATCACCTTTCTAAGAGCAGGAACTGAAGCATAATTCCCAGTTCTTAACTTTTTGAAGATGGAGGAAAGTAGAACTTGGAAGGGTACAGAGGTAGGCACATAAATTTATTCTTAGGCATTTAGGATAGCGTTATAGTGCTTTACAGCCCTCTCTAAGTGGTTTACATTATATTGCCCTCAACAGCCTGGGTCCACTTTTTACCCACCTTGGAAGGATGGAAGGCTGAGTCAAGCTTGAGTCTGGTAGGATTTGAACTGTCAAATTGTAGGCAGTTGGCTGCAGAGTAGCTTGCAGCACTGCACTCGAACCACTACGCCACAGAGGCTCCATACTTATTTCTAGGTATTTAGGATGCATATTTTCCCCAACATTAGGCATTAATGATGTGTGTGTGTGTGTGAGAGAGAGAGAGACCATGGGGGTGCTACCACAGTCATATGTGTGAAAAATTGTCATGTCACTTTTTTCAGTGCCATTGTAAATTTTAATGGTCATTAAATGAACTGTTGTAAGTTGATGTCTATCTCTCTCTATATAATATCTNAGAGAGAGAGAGAGAGAGAGAGAGAGAGAGAGAGAGAGAGAGAGAGAGGTGGGATGCACATAGGATGGAGTAATATGACTGCAGATAAAAGAATACTACAGTTCCACTCTCAAGAGAACAGGGAAGAGATGATACAGAAAGGAAAAGGGTCTGTTCAGAATTTTGTCAAATAAAGATGCAGTTCTATGGCCTTTGGGGACAGCTTCCCCAGAACTACCAGGTTTCTGGTTACAAAATAAAAGGCAGATTTCCATTTTGAGAAGAAGGAATCCGATATCTGATTGCTTTTCCACCTCCCCACTGGTCTATGAGACCAGATATTTCTAAGGTGACTTTATAGATAGTGTTGCAAAGTCTGAGAGGTCCAAACATCCATGGAATTATAAGCCTCGAGGAACTTTTAATTAATCCTCCAATAATGAATATATTTATTTCTCCTCGCTGCTTAATGTGGGGAAGAATTCCACACACACCCCAAAAATGCAACAGTACTTGATCTTATTCTTTCTGTATTCCTCCAAGGGATGCTTATATGGAAGGGCATATGCTATGACAGCGGATGGACCAAACAAGTTAAAATAGAGGTTGAATTCCTCAATCATGCCTGCTGTTTAGACATTTTTGCCCCCACCCAGAGGTGGGATTTAAAAATTCCAGCAACTGGTTCTCTGACCAGTTGCTGGGTGGGTGTGGCCATGGTGAGCATGGCTTACCAGAACTTCCAGGAGGGCCATTGTTTGCCTTCCCAAGGATCCAGACACTTCCCTCAGGCCTCTGGGAGGGCAAAAATGGCCTCCCTGGGCTCTGGAGGCCCTCTGGAAGCTGAAAACAGGCCCATTTCCAGACTTCCAGTTCTTCCAGGAGGGCCCGTTTTCACCTTCCCAAGGGTCCAGAGGCTTCCGTCAGGCTTCTGGGAGGGCGAAAATGGCCTCCCCCGGGCTCTGGAGGCCCTCCAGAAGCCAGAAACAAGGCCATTTCTGGACTTCCGGTACATTTTTCCCCATCTAAAGCCTCCACATAGACCCTGCACCCATGATAAATAATGGATTTAGCAGAGTGACAGAGTGAATCGATAATATGATGACCAATTGATGAACTCTTCCCAGACCCCTTAATGATAAGCAGCATTCCTTTTATAGATACCTGCTACCATTGACCATGGAAGACTTAAAATCACATAAAGAATTTGTACTTTTTGGGGGGGGGAGGAGTTGGCATCGCGACGATACTGCATGCAATCTCAGAGGTCTGAGATTGCAGCCGATATCTTTGCCCCTGGACGGTCCAAATGGACCTA
>BHFT01027834.1:3041-52771 GCA_004320025.1 Laticauda laticaudata
TGGACTGGAATGGAGTGGACTGGAATGGAGTGGACTGGAATGGAGTGGACTGGAATGGAGTGGACTGGAATGGAGTGGACTGGAGTGGAGTAGGGCAGCATAGGGTGGGATGGGGTGGGATAGATAGATTAGAATTAGAATAGAATAGAGAATAGAATGGAATGGAATGGAGTAGGGTAGCATAGGATGGGATGAGATAGAATAGAATAGAATAGAATAGAATAGAATAGAATAGAATAGAATAGAATAGAATAAGAGCTGGAAGCCTTGGAGGTCTTCTCATCCAACCCCCTACTTAGGCAGGAAACCCTAGACCATTTCAGACAAATGATTATCCAATCTCTTCTTACAAATTTCCAGTGTTGGATCATTCACAACTTCTGGAGACAAGTTGTTCCACTGATTAACTGTTAATTTCTCCTTAGTTCTAAGTTGCTTTTCTCCTTGATTAGTTTCCACCCATTGCTTCTTGATTAATACCCAAAATTACCAGGTTAATACCTAAAATAAACAAATCTGAATCCAATTTTCTGATCTATTACCCAAATCAGAATGCAGTCATCCTCTGGATTTTGAATTTTCTTTAATGTTAATTTGTGGAGTAAATAATATTAGGATTAACTAAAAATCAAATTTGGAGAATTATAGCACTGGCAGTATTTAACTGACATGGGCTGGCTGAAATAAAAGGTAAGCAGGATTAGACTCTCTAAGATTTGCAAAAAAAAAAAAAAGTCAAAATGATGGCCACGGTGGTATAATCAAAGCTCTTGCTGTGTTTTTATGCATGTCACATTTGTAATGCAGATAAAAAAAAACCAGCAGAATTTCAGTGTCACTGTCTTTTTAGACCTACCCCTGTAGATCCCCTGAACCGTTTAGTATTTAAATGGGATGCCACCATAAAATTCTTGTGCTGTGGGCAAGACAGAAAGAAACATCTGGAAGAAGGCAATGTTAAATTGCTTCCATGATGTTGCCAAGGAAACTACAGGAGGAGAGGGAGAGAGAGAGGAAGAGAGAGAGAGAGAGAGAGAGAGAGAGAAGAAATAAAAGAGAGATCATCAGTGATGTTCAACATAACTCACAGAAGGTTTTTTTTTTATTATTGTACCAAATCCAGCTGAGATCTGAATTCTTATACAGCTTTCATTGTGGATTCAGGATATGCAAACTTACAAATGAAGATATCAGCAGCAGATGTCAAAAGGATGAGAACAATGCTTCCATCCCTCCCGCCAACCCCAACTGTGACTAGTTTTCAATTTGCATACTTTGTTATATGGTTTCTATTCTCTTTGCTTCCTGAGCCCTCATTTTCTCAAGAACCACCTTAATGCCAACTAGGAGATGTTCTGTTAGGAGAGGAAATTGGAGATCTTTCTGAACTATTAAAAAACAAAAACGAAGGTGTCAAAGTAGAACACAGCATGGTTGTCTCAGGGACAAGGAAATTGGAAATTGTGATAGACAGGATTGAGGGAACTTTTGAGTACAGAAGATTTTATGTCATTTATTTAGCATAACCTTGGTCTCAAATATAATATTTGCTGCCACTGAATCATCAGTATAAATCTGTTGCCTTATTATTCCATTTGGACTGTTATAATGCACATTTTTATCTTCACGTGTCTCCACTTTATTCAGGTCTTAATCATGTGTAATTTATTTTACTTCACCTTCTTTCTTTTTCTTACTCACACTTTGTTATTATGTCTTCCCCTCTCCTGGTTAGTGCCATTTTAATTTTCAGAACAGTCAAGATTTTTTTTTTCCATTTCCAGAGCATCTGGGTAAAAATAACCTGGCATTTTCCAATTGGAGAAATGGGGCTCTTTCCAGTTCCAAATGTAAAACAAATTGTATCACCCTCATCCTTATTTTATTTTACTTATATAATATTCTGTGAAGATTTAAAGAGCAGTACACTTTTCTACCCAGTTCTGAAATATGTTTGGCCATGCTGATTTTTTAATAGAAGGGAAGGGGAGAGAAGATAGAAAAGAAGACAAGATGGAAGAGAAGAGAAGAGAAGATAGAAAAGAAGATGGAAAGGAAGGGAAGAGGAGAAGAGAAGAGAAGAAAAGAGAAGAGAGGAGAAGAGAAGAGAAGAGAAGAGAAGAGAAGAGAAGAGAAGAGAAGAGAAGAGAAGAGAAGAGAGAATGTTTTAGAAAAAAAAAGGGGCCCGGAGAGAGAGAGAAGAGAAGAGAAGAGAAGAGGAAGAGATGAAAAGATGGAAAGGAAGGGAAGTAAAAGTTGAAGTACTTGAAGGTTTTCTATTCCAACCCCTCTTCAAGCAGAAACTGTTTATAAATGTCAACAAAATGGCTGCCCATTTCTTCTTTAAAACTCCAGTGTTGAAGCACCCACAACACGCTAAAGGCAAGCTGTCCCTGATTGGTGTTCTTACGAATGAACTTGCAACTAAGGCTAGGTCCAACTGGCCGACGGATGACAAAACGTATCAAAAGAAACAGCGGACGAGCAAAATTTGGGGGCTCCAGTCCATTGTTATTTGCTCTCAAAGTGCCCCAAATTTGCATAACAAGAATGGAAAACAACGGAAAACAACGGCGTTCGGGTAGTATGTATGGGGATGTAAGTGGAGTTAAGGAGCCTAGCGGATGAAATGGATGAAGAGCGGATGACACATCCGCAGGGCTTCCGGGGGGAGAACAGCGAGGGACGCATAGGAAGGAGCGGGATGCAAGAGCAGATGACGCGGATGCATCACGGATGCTATAGGATGCATAGCAGATGCAAAGGATGCAAACTTCACTGCCATGCAGGAGGTGAACTGCATCAGCTGCGGATATAAAAGATGCAGCTCGCAAGCAATCATCATTCAGAGGAAAGACTGCTGCAAGATGAATCTGAGAGAACACCATGGGAGAAGAGGAAGCCTGTGCCTACTCCTCCAGCCTGCCAAGAAGACAGAACCACCATCCCACCCCTGGCGCTAGGAAGCTGCTGGTGCTTCTGCTGCTGGTGGTGCTGTGCTGCTGGTGTTACTGTGCGCTGGTGCTTCGCTGGCTGGCTGGTTCTCTGGCTGCTGCTGCTGCTGTGGTGGACCAGCCAAGGGCTCAAAGCCTGCTGTGAAGGCCCTGAAGGCCTGCCAGAGGGAGGAAGAGGCAAGGGAAGGAGAAGGGAGAGAGGAACAGTACTCCATTTACCGAGACATGAGGAGGAGGTGCTGAGATGGCTGAGGGAGAACGAGTACCTGTGGAGGAAGGGCACAGGCTCTATCGTGACACCAAGAGAAAGCAGGAAGCTTGGAGACAGAAGGCGGAGAGCCTGGGCTACACTTCAGATGTCTCTGGCATGGTGGAAGCACAGAACACCTGGTATGGCAAGCTGACCTGAAGAAATCGGGGCAGGCCGCTGTCAAGCTCACTGACCAGGAGACGCTAATGTCATGTCCAGTGCAGTTCCTGGAGGGTGAGATCTGCCACGAGGAGCATCCTCTTGTCAACCTTTCCTTAAGACACTTTACTTGGGTCATTTTTCTTTTTAATAAAGTCATACAGTTTGTTATTAATAAGGCTATCTTTTGCTTACACCTTGGTTCTTTTTTTACTTAATAAGTGTTGGTGAAAACTTTGAAAAAAGGGTTAAGCCTTTGCATGCTTGGGGATGGGTAGATAGTTGTGGGATGGTAAGGATAGTTGGGATGGGTAAGATGAGCATGTGGGATGGGTAAGGATAGCTGTGGATGGTAGGATAGTGGGGATGGGTAAGGAAATTGTGGGATGGGTAAGGATAGTTGTGGGTGGGTAAACCTCCAGTGCAAGCATAGTGGGACTGTATACCCCTCCCAGCTGCCACACATTGGCCTTTATATCAATAACAATTTATTCATTGATAACACATTTCAAAATAACAAAACTCTTTATTATGTTTATTCATTGTAGGCACTCAACATACAGGCAAATCTCATCAGTGTTATGAAACAGGCTCAAGGAGCATCCATTAAGCATTCTACCATCCTGTCGTGCCACTTCCACTGCTCAGCTGAGGGAGTTGCACCAGCTGTTTCAGGAGGTTGCGCTGCTTCTTCCCTTCATGTGAAGCTCTGTGTGGGCCTTGCACATCCACAGTGTCTATCAGTTACGTCTTGCTCCATTCACTTGTGTGTTCGTGGTAGGGGGTCTGGATCTGGAAACCCATGATGAGGTTGCATTCCAGCCCATCCTTGAGGCATCTCTGGGCATCTAAAGCTGACCCGTTGCCTGAAGCACTCGATGTACATGAACTTGTAGTCAGCATCAACCATGGCAAAGAGGATGATGCTGAAGACCCTTGTAGTTGAAATATTTGACCCTGACTTGGCTGGAGCTTTGCAGGCCACGTGCTTCAATCTATGGCTCCAACGGTGTGGGGAAAGTTACCCTCTTCTAACACTGCTCTGCAACTTTCTCAGCTTCTTCACTGGTGGGACACTGGAGGAGCTCCTCCAGGTATTTTTGAATGATGGCCCTGCAACCACTCTCTGACCACAATGCTGATGGTGTTGTGTGGCACCCTCCAGGCATACTGCATGTTTCTGTATGTGGTCCCAGAGGCCAGGTGGCGCAGAGTCAGTGCCAACCTTCAGTCAGGGGGTCCAGCTGGGATGGAAGTTGGTGTTTGCCTTTGTCACCTGGGTCTCAGACGCTCCACAACTTCACAACATGGCTGGTGGATCTCATGAGTGCTGGAATGCACGAGGGTCTTCATTCCTCAGCTCCACCATCAGCTTGTCATAGAGTCCAAGGTCCACTCTTCTCCCCATCCATCTTCGGACCCACACAGCTCTTGCGGCGTTCTTCTTTCCTTGCACAGAAAAGGTGAAACAGTCTGAACAGGCGTTTGGTTCTGGTGTTGAATGATCGCGGCTACAAAAGGAGTGTGTGATGATCCATGGTGAGATCAATGGATGATGTGGAAGAGCAAGACAAGGGCTGAAGAAGTCTGAACACCACGGTGCTGGACTGATAGTGAGATCTAGGTGATTCCTCCCCTTTTTGTAGGAAATGTCGGTTTTCCGCTAGGTGTCCTTCCACATACTCTCTAGGACATCCCCAGACATCCTAAATATCTGAGATGTGTCCATATGCAATGTTTTTGTCCGTTTAATGCTTTATATCCGAGCTGCATCTCTTTCATCCTTTCTATGTTGTGCTACTAACACTGTGTGACGTTTCTGTTACTTTCGCTTCCTCCCTCTTTCCGCTTTCCACTGGAGCGGATGTGAGTTGCGTGGATGGAGAAGATGATGAGAGGATAAAGCGGACGTTATGGATGACATGGACATAGAAAGTTTGTTGCCTGTGTGTTGTGATGTAGATCGTATGCAGGTGAAAAGTTTATCCGCTCAAAAAGTTTTGTGTAGTTCAAAACTTTTTTGACGGATGAAATAGCAGTAGATGGATGTTTGATGGATTAGAGCGTATGAAAGACGTACGCAGTGAGTACACACAGATGCATACGTGTTTCCAATGGATGGCAAGCGTTTTTCTCCATTTTACATCCTCTTTGCATCCATTGGTGCAGTGTGACATGGGCTTTAGTTTTAGGTTGCAAGAGTCCCCAACTCTTGAGCCATGGCTCACCACCAGGCCTTCAGCCTTTTGGAACCAGGCCGTGGAAATGGCAAGCAAGTGCACATCCCCCACTGGCATGAGTAGCAGGCAAACATGAATGTGTGTGCTCCATTTGCACAAGCAGTGGGCTTGCCCACCAGTTGTGCAGAACCAACTCCTCCCCTATCCCAGCAGCTCCACAAAGCTGGAAAGTTTGGGAATTCTCCTAGGCTGGACTCTGGTTTTGATAAGCTTCCACCCGTCACTTCTTGTTTTAAGAGGGACTGGCAGTGGACACTGCCACATTTCAGGGCCACATTTCATGCAGATTTTTACCTTCTTCCAAGTGAAGTCTTCAAGAACAGCATCACTGATGTTAAGAAGGGCTCCAACCAAAGGTGGTCTTCAGCAGGTTCTGACCAGTTCTGGAGAACCGGTAGCAGAAATATTGAGTAATTCAGAGAACCGGCAAATACCATCTCTGACTGGATATTTTACAGTATCCTTTCCCCTACCATGCCCACCAAGCCACGCCCACAGAACCAGTAGTAAAAACAGATTTAACAGATAATCAGAGTTGGAAGGGACCTTGTAGGTCATCTAGCAGGAGACCCTACACCATTTCTGACAGATGGGAGTCCAATCTCTTCTTGAAAGTCTCAAGTGATGGTGCTCCCACAACTTCCGAGGGCAAGCTGTTCCATTGGTTGATTGTTCTCACTGTCAGAAAGTTTCTCCTTATTTCCAGGTTAAATCTCTCCTTGTTCAGTTTCCATCCATTATTCCTTGTCTGGCCTACAGGCACTTTAGAAAATAGCTTGATTCCTTCCTCCCTGTGGCAGTCCCTCANAAAACTGGATACAGTACTCTAGGTGTGGTCTTACTAAGGCTTTATAGAGTGGTATTAGTACTTCCCTTGATCTTGAACCCTAACCCTAACCCTCTGTTAATACAATTTAGGTTTGTATTAGATAAAGTTTAGGATTGCATTGAATCCCACCACTGTACACAGGACAGGCTTAATTGCTTGTTGAATCGATTTCTTTGCAGCTGGTAGATAAATAAGTGGCTCATTTGTTACTCAATTCTCTCAGACTGTCCCAAAGGGGCTTTTTCAGGAGGCAGTTGGACTTTCTTGGGTGTTTTGTTTTTTTTTAATTTTGAATACATTTCACTACTGAAGAAGCTTCTTGGATGAGAAGTGAAATGTCTTCCAAAGGAAAGATAGCATAGAACCATGCATAGAACCGGTAGGAAACAATTTGGAAACCTACCACTAGTGCGTTAGCATGGTTCTGCAGTCTGAAATGTATACTGCTTCAAAGAATGTGATGCTTTTCATCATGCAATCAATAAGCACTGTAGGAGCGGAAATGGGAAGACAATATATCAGATATAAGAAGCTCATAATTCTTCTGGATAAAGCATCCGTTGTCTTATCGCCACATCAGCAAGGCAACTGAGCCCAGGAAAGACCTTCATTTGTGTCAAACCGAAGAACATACATTATTCAATAGACTTCTCCTGGTCCAGAAATGTCAGATGACTAGAAAACCCATTTGATGCCTTTGTACAAGAATCAAGGTCTTCTCCAATGTCTGAGTCCAGACAGATGGACGTTTTGATAAAGTTCAGCATTAATTTCCAGCAATGTTTTAGATAGTGATGCCACCTTGATTGAAATGATTTTTATGGGTTGATACTATACAGAGGATAATAAAATGGGGCAGATAACACATTTAAAATGTTAGCATCCATGAATCAGTGGCAGAACAATGTCTCATCCAAAGTCTTAGCATCTCCAAGATAGCCGAGCAGTAAACTTCTAAAATGCAATGAAGTGGCAACTCTAAACTTCTGAAATGCAATGAATTTGCCACTTTAAACTTCTGAAATGGGTTGTATTTTCAACAATTAAATATTCCAGTGTAATATGAGAAGGCCTCTTAGTCCTTCTTCTGATGTACAGTGTACCATGAATATAATGCATCTTTTCATTCACCTAAAGGTGTTCATAGGCCATCTTTGTATACCAGAGCATTATTCCTGATATGCTGCAATGAAACTTTATGCTGCAATGCTTGACCTAACCAGAATGAACTTCCTGTGAGCCACAAGCAGGATGCTAAATTATGATGTTATATTAAGTAGTAATTGTATATGGCTGAACCCCAGATACCTTAAGTTACTTAAGGCCCTGTCACACTGGCCGACGGATGCAAAATGTTTGTGAAAAAGACACAGCAGACGAGAAAAATGTTCCATCCATTGTTATCCACTCTCAAAAGGGGCAAAAATTTGCATAACCAGAGCAGATCAACATGGAAAGGAATGGACGGGGGGAGGATGCAGGGCGGATGGAAAGCAGATGCTCCACGGTAGCCCTAGGTGGATGGAAGCGGATGGCACATCCGCAGGGGCTTCCAGGGGGAGCGCCAGCAAAGCGGACGCGAAACCAGATACAGGTATGCAGAGCGGACACCAAGCGCGATGAAGTGGATTGCACAGTGGAAGCCTAGCGGATGCCTAGCGGAATGCCTTAGCGGATGCCTAGGGATGACCAACATTCAACTGCGCGTGCGGGGAGGATGCATTGCATCAGCCCCAGCGATATAAATGGATAGCAGCTCCCAAGCAGGTCACCATTCAGAGGAAAGACCTGCTTTCCAGCCTGTCTGCCTGCGCTGCCAGCCATGCCTGCCTGCCCTTCCTGCTGCCTGCCTGCCAGCCTGCTGCCAGCCTGGCCGTGCCAGCCAGCAACCCCACAAGCCATTGGGAAGAAGAGAAAGCCTCACAGCCATCCTGCTGCCAGCGCCGGGCAAGAGGGACAGGGCCACCCTTCCACCCCCTGGCCCTCACTCTGGCTTCTGGCTGGGGCTTTCTGCAGCACGGGCTCGCTCTTCTGGGGCTGGGGCTTCTGCTGCTTCTGCTTCTTGAAGGAGCTATTGCTGCTGCTATGCGGTGGTACTTCTGCTGGGCTTACTCTGCTTATGCTGCTACTGGCGATGTGCTTCTGCGGTGCTTTACTCTGCTGATGCTGCTTCTGGCGGTGTGCTTCTGCTGGTGGCTTACTCTGCTGAACTGCTCTGGTGGTGTGCTTCTGGTGGTGCTTACTCTGCTGGCCACTGGCTCCTGGTGCTGGGGCTTCTGCTGGTACGTACTCTGCTGCCTGGTGCTGGTGCTTCTGCTGGTGCTTACCTCTGGCACTTGCTCCTGGTCCTGCTGGCTTCCTGGCCTGCTGGTGGCCGTTGCTCCTTGGTCCTGTTGTGTGCTGCTGGTGCTGCTCGGTGTGCTGGTGCTGCTTGCCTGCTGGTGTGGAGGAGCAGCCCTACAACCTGGAAGCCCCTCTGATGAGGGCCCCCATGTGGTCCGCTGCAAAAGGGACGGAAGAGTGCATACATTGACGAAGGGAGAGGAAAGCTACAACATCAGCGGAGGAAACATGAGGATGAGGTCGCTGGAAGTGGCTGAGAGAGGAATGAGTATCTTATGGCTGCGAAGGGACACAGGCTCTATAGGGACAGCCAAAAGGAAGCAAGAGCTGCCTTGGAGAGAGACAGGCGGAGAGCCTGGGCTACACTTCGGAGGTGCTCCTCGTGCTGGTGGAAGGCACATGCACACCTGGTACGTGGAAGCTGCACCTCAAGAAATCTGGCCAGGCGCACCGGTCAACCTGACTGGACAGAGAGACCGTACTGTCGATGGCCAAGTTGCAGTTTCCTGGAGGGTGAGATTCTGCCACCGAGGAGCAGCCCCTCTCACAAAACCCTGTCTCTCACGCAGCCTGCTGAGAACCAGTCCTCTTCCGGCAGAGAGTCAGCTCCGGTGTCTCCAGGCAGGTATCTGGTGGAGCGTCGCCATGACGGGAGAACCCCGCCGACAGTGTGTACTAACCGGTGGCAGAGCGTTTGGCAGGACCCCCTGATG
Organism: Laticauda laticaudata; assembly: GCA_004320025.1. NCBI lineage: Eukaryota > Metazoa > Chordata > Lepidosauria > Squamata > Elapidae > Laticauda > Laticauda laticaudata. Next base: position 12,530 of record BHFT01027834.1, read on the forward strand.
CATGGGAGAAAGGAGACGGCACTTCCACCACAGCCCAACCCGCATCCACCCCCAGCTCCCACCGCATAGAAAGGCAGAGAGGCAGACAGGAGGGGCACAGCCACACTGTCCTGCTGGAGATAAGATGACACCATCAGGAAGCAGCGTAGATCTCCTCTCTCAGCTGAATACACACCGACTCCTCATCCTCCAACCGCAAGCCCTTCCTCACCTATGTGAACCAGACCCATCAGGACATGGCGGAACCCCAGTACCAGTGGTGAAGGACAGGATCACCGAGCGCTTCACAAAACCTCAGATCCAGAGGAACCTGCTCCCACCCAGTCCAGGTCTTGGCTCCTCCACCCCACAGGGTGATGTCACTCCCATTCCAAGGCTTTCCACAGGGCCCTCACCTACCAGGGCTATGGGCTACCAGGAGGTCAGCCAGCACAGGCAGCAGCCCTTCCCAGTCCAGGCACAGGTTCATCGGATGCCACCGTTGCCACCAGTTCCACTGATGCCAGATCGATGCCACCCACGCCACTGTCTTCGCACCGATGCCACCGATGCACCCACGCACCCAAATGCCACGTGATGCCAGTCCTCACCCGAGCTGCAGACTCAGACGAAGCCCCACTACACTGCCTCCTTCCTCCACCCCACAGCCAAGCCTGGGCCCTCAGTACAATCTGTATATTCGTATAGGCGGCTGATCACTCCCATTGCTACATGCGAGGATTGAGCTCAGCTCTCCAACATCATGTGGCTGAGCCAGCTTACGGAGGAAGCTCGATCCTTCAACACAACACCATCCCTAGTCGCTGCTTCCCCTCGAGCCAGGCGCACCCCCAGTGCCGCGTTTCAGTACCAGTGCCTACATCCAGTACGCAGCCACTCTCCACACGACACCTCGGAACCTTTCACACCTCGAGACTGGGCACACTTTCAGATGTGACGTGAGTACAGAGTGCCACGAGACAATGGCGTGGTCGCTTACCCTGTTGACTCTTATTTGGACACTTGTTCTAACTTGGGTCATCTTTTCTTTTACAGGCTCATTATATACATAAAGATTAATCTTTGCTTCACACACCACTTTGCTTCATTTATTTTTTTGGTAAATAAAAGTTCTTGCGGTTGGAAACTTGTAAAATGGTTATAAGCCTCTTGCATGCTTGTGGAGATGGGTTAAGATAGCAGAAGTTGGGATGGGCTAGGATTACCTTTGGTATGGGGTAATAGCTGATGGATAGATAAACCTCCAGTGCAAGCATAGTGGGACTGCGTATTGGGTCCACCCTCCCATTGGCACAACCCTATAGCCTTCATTATTCAATAATAATGTAAGCATTGATCCACACATGTCACATTTAAACACACACTACTTTATTTAAATGCCCTGTTCATTGTAGGCCCACCCAACACTACATGGCCTAATCTCATCAGTGTGATGACATCAGGCTGAAGGAAGGATCCAGATTAAATGCATACTCGTATCATCCTGTGGTTGCCACTCCACTGCCTCCAGCTGGGCAGTTGCCACCAGTGTTTCAGGAGGTTTGCATTGCTTCTTCCCTCCAGTGTGAAGCTCTGTTGGCCTTCCACCACCTTCTCTATTGCCTATCACAGGCTTTCGCCCTTGCCTGCCTCCATTCCCCCAGGCTTCCATGTCCCCATTGCCTTCGTGGAGGTCCAGGACCCTGTTCTTGCAAGAGACTGTAGCTTGGTATGCAGGCTGCGCATGAGATTGTGCAGGATGCATCAAGCTTCCACGATCCGTCTCTCCATGTGGTCTCTGGGTGATGCTGTGCATGATGTGAGAAGTTACCTGGGAACCTGTGGCCAGGATGCTAAAGCTGTTCTCCACCACCCGCACAATGCCCTGGACAGCCTGTAGTTGAAGATCCTGTCTTCACGGATGTGAGGCATTACTGTAAGTATAGGGCTTCATGAGGTAGGTTCTGAGGGTGAAGGCGCATGCCCCCACGATGACAGTTTAGGGCACATCTTGCGTCTCGTTGTGCAGGGTGTTGGATCCTCAGGAGGAAACCCATGATGAGGTGCGTTCCAGCCCCCTCCTTTGAGGTCCACTTGGCTTGGTATACCTGGCATCTGAAGCTGACCCGTTGCCTGAAGCATCGATGCTACATGAACTTGTATGTCAGCATCGACCATTGGCACAAGGATGATGCTGACAGAAGCCTTGCTAGTTGAAATTAAGTGGACACTTACTTGGCTGGCGCTTTGGCAGGCCCACCATTGCTTCCCATCTATGGCTCTCCGAAACGTACGCGCTGCTGGGGGAAGTTTCCATTTCTGAGTACCACTCGCTCTGCATACTTCTCTTCCAGCCTTCTTCATGGAGGCGGCACTGGAGGAGAGCTTTCAGGTGTTTCTTCGATGATGGCCTGCCACCACTTCTCTGACCACACCAATGTCCTTGGCATTGTCTAGACATCCTCTAGATGTGCAACTTAATATCTGAGACATAGGTCCCTCTGCTGCAATTGTTTTTTCCGTTTAAAATTGGCTTTCTTTGCGAGCTGGCATGCCGCTTTCATCTTTCTCCAATCCGTGGCTACTATGCTGTACCGTCCGTTCTGCGTCCGTTTCCTTCCTCCATTTGAGTCCGTTTTACCACTGGAGTGATGAAGTTGCGGCCGCGCGATAGCGTGCAGATCTGGCCTAGCGGAATGTGGCGGCTAATGCGGAGCGAGATGACGACGCATGCAGAATGGATGTTCCCCGTATGCGTTGGCGATGCAGAACGTACACATTGCGATACATGGATACATGGAACACTCATTCGACGGCATGGCTGGACGGGATAAGAGAGGAAGGAAAAACGGACACAGTAAGTTACAGAACGGATGCATAGCATTAACCAATGTGGCCATGTTTTCTCTCCGTTTTACATGCCATCCCTTGTGTGCCAGTTGACATGGCTTTAGCTTTCCTAAAGCTGGGGGGTGGTATTCTACCCAGTATGCATCGTATTCTCTCTAGAACCGGTTCGTTAACATTTCTAAGCAGTTTGGAGAAGACTTGCGTGTTAGAAAGAAATTACTGGTCTAATGCCTGTAAGCAAGGCAGGAAGAAAACATTCTGGTGTTGCCTTACATGAAACTTGCCTCTCCATTATACCCTTATTACATTCTATGCAGGACTAGACTTCCTGTCTCAGGAAACTTCTCTGGAGTTATTTTTCCTTCATTTGCTGGTACTTTGCTTTGTGGGACAGGTACCCATTCAAAGTTTACTAATGGCCACATGAAAAAAAGTGACTTATGACCATTTTTCACACTTACAACTGTTGCAGCATCCCCACAGTCAGGAGAGGCCAGGTAAGGAGATGCATGTCTCGATGTGAGTGATAGTGAGTTGGCCATGCCCAGCCAATAACATGACCACCAAGCCATGCCCACCAACTAAACCATGCCCACAGAACCTGTTGTTAAAAAATTTGAATCCCACCCCTGCCTAAAACTAACACCTGAGTAAAAAATTTGCAGCTGAGCAAACCCCTAAAATTCCAATCTTACTTCCCTCTGTAAGTTCACAACACTTAATAGTACATCTCCACCAGAGCTGGTTTCTATGTAACATTTCAATCTGGGAAACTTTGGGGAAAAAAGCAATTTATTTATTTTTTTTCTTTAAAGATTCTTTAAGGATCGGTAATGATGAAAACAAGGGACGCAGTGGCTCAGTGGCTAAGACGCTGGGCTTGTCAATCAGAAAGGTCAGCTGTTTAGTGGTTCGAATCCCTAGCACCATGTAACGGAGTGAACTCCTGTTCCTTGTCCCAGCTTCTGTCAACCCAGCAGTTCAAAAGCATGTAAAAAAATGCAAGTAGAAAAATAGGGACCATGTTGGTGGGAAGGTAACAGTGTTCTGTGCACCTTTGGTGTTTAGTCATGCCAGGCACATGACCATTTAGATGTCTTCAGACAGCGCTCACTCTTTGGATTTGTAACGGAGATGAGCACTGCCCCCTAGAGCCGGAAACAACTAGCACATATGTGCAAGGGTAGGGATGGGATTCAATTTTTTTAACAACTGGTTCTGTGGGCATGGGTTAGTTGGTGGGTGTGGCTTGGTGGTCATCTGACTGGGTGGGCATGGCCAACTCAACATCACTCATGTGAAGGGGCACTTCACTCATGTTTGAATGTCAATCTTTCTAGCTAGCCAAGAAGCCTTGCTGAATGTCACTCATCTTGGTTCCCTGTCATTAAAAGCTTTGCTTCATTATTCAATTATTTCTTCAAAGTGTTGANGCAGTGTAAAAATCTTAAAACAACCCTTCCCCTTTAAGAAAGTCAAGCCCCAGAAGCTCCGGAGACAGGAAGTCTAGACATTCTGGCAAGAATGTAATAAGGTGGAAAAAAAACAAAAGGAGATTGCTTCTAACTACCGGTTCTCCGAACTGCTTAGAAAGTTAACATAGGGTTCTATAGAACTGGTCAGAACTGGTAGAATCCCACCCCTGTGTGGTGGGAACCTTTACCTTTAATGATGAAAACATGATCTTACAGTTTATCAAATGAATGGGAAGTACAGTTCGTTCTTGGTTAATAGCAGTTCATTTGGTGACCGAAGTTAGAAGGACATTGAAAAAAATGACCATTTTTCACACAACCCATTGTGGCATCCCCATGGTCAAATTCAGACACTTGGCAGACTGATTCATATTTATGATGCTGGGGTCCCTTTTGTGACTTTTCAAACAAGCAAAATCTATGGGATAGATCAAATTCACTTATCAGCCATGTTATGAGATTAACAAGTGCAGTGATTCACTTAACAATTGTGGAAAGAAAGGCTGTACAATCAGGTGAATAGAATTGTCTCACTTAGCAACAGAACTTTTGTCCTCCATTGTGGTCATAAGTTGAGGACTTCCTGTATATGATGTAGTACTCATTTAGATTGGAGACTGGAGGCTAAAACATATGAAGACTGGGCATTGCAGGACTGGGCATGGCTAGTCTAGTGAAGAGAAGGACCAGGGTAGAAATGATACAGTCTTCCAATATTTGAGGGTCTGCCACAGAGAGTAAGGGGTCAAGCTATTTTCTAAAGCACCTATAGGCTAGACAAGGAAAATAGATAACAGATAGGAAGGGACCTTATAGGTCATCTAATCCAACCCCTGCCCAAGCGGGAGACCCTACACATTTCTGACAAATGGCAGTCCAATCTCTTCTTGGAAGCCTCTAGTGATGAAGCTCCCACAACTTCCGAAGACAACTTCTGATCCATTGGTTGATTGTTCTCACTGTCAGAAAGTTTCTCCTTATTTCCAGGTTAAATCTCTCCTTGTTCAGTTTCCATGTGTATATGTATGTATCTATGTATGTGTATGTATATATGTTTGTGTGTGTGTGTGTGTGTGTGTGTGTACACACAGAGATACACACACACACACAGTTATCTCAATGTAAAAAGGGGTTTTAAAATTACTCTATACCACAGATTGCTTTGATGAATCTTATGTCAATCTCCTTTCAGACAAGATAACTCCTGCTGCACAAGTTTTATTCAGCAACAGTTAATAACCTTAAACAGTTGATGATTTTGTAGGTTGATTTTTATTCTGCTGGCATTGCATTATTTATCTGGTTTATTTGCGATTTAGGATGTTAGATCACAATTATTCCAGAGTGTGTTTGTGCTGATGCTTAAAACAGCTTTGAAGCTTCGGCGCAGATATCTTTTGCTGCACGTAAAGAAACAAATATTAAAAGCGTTCCCTTTTCCAAGTCACATTTCACTCCACATTTCTCCAAAGTTATCGGAAGTTGAATCAGGCATGGATGATTAGCTGTTTCAGTCCATTTTGTTGTGCCATCAGGCTTGCCATCCCAGCGAAAGAAAGAACAATATATCATGCTGATGGCATGCCATGCCTGAGAATTTTGGAAGACACAGCTCGTTGCCATTCCGTCTTCAAACATGGGTTGTTTCACTTAACCTCTGCAACATGATAAAATGGAGGAAACATATCCAGAAACATAAACTCCTGAAGCAGAAACAGTTTAGGAGGAAAGTTAGTCAAATCAATTACAACCATTTGCTATATACTGTAGAAAGCAGAGGTGGGTATTCAGCAGGTTCTGACCAGTTCTGGAGAACCAGTAATGGAAATTTTGAGTAGTTCTGGAGAACCAGCAAATCCCACCTTTGACTGGCCCTGCCCCCATCTATTCTATGCCTTCCAAGTCCCAGCTGATTGGCTGGGTCTTCTTTTGTTGCCTGCACAGGAGAATCGAGCTGGAAAGCAGGTTAGTGGGGTGGATGGAGATTTTGCAGTATCCTTCCCTTGGACTGGGATGGAAATGGTGATATTGCAGTATCCTTCCCCTGCCACACCCACCAAGCCATGCCCACCAAGCCACACCACATCATGCCCACCAAGCCATGCCCACAGAACCAGTAGTAATTTTTTTTTAATCTCACCACTGGTAGAAAGAATTGTGCATTTTACAAAGTCATTCCTCTCATGGAGGCCTGGCCACTTATGTTTAAGAGCAGCTAAATGTGCAATGTATTGTATTAAATTGAAGAAACATTAACCATTATTTCAATCCAAAGATTTCCAACACAATTACTTTTCTTTTTCTCATTGCAAGTTGTTCTTCCTTGAATGTCTAGGGAGATTCTCAGTCATCCAGGCCATGGTTGTCCCAAAGGAGCTTTTTTCTTTTTTTTGTAGATAAAGTTTTTTATTTTTAAACACAAACATACACATACAAAAACATAAAAACATAAAATCCTCTTCCATTTGATAACACAGCAGTGGTTCAGTTGATTACATATCTTTGTGCTATACTTTTGTAGTTGTTGAGGTATTCCCTGTTAGAAGAATGAGCGCATTCAGAGACATATAGAGAGTAGTGTTGGAATAATACACACACAGTACACAATACACTGTACAGTAAATGTAGGTTTTTAGTTCAGAAATTTAGCAAAGTCCATCACACTCCAAAGTCATTCACAAGTAAATCAGTCAGTTTTCAATCCAGGAAAATCCAAATACAAAGCCCATGTCAAAAACAGTCAGTATCAGACTTACATTAAATCCAGTAATATCAGTCAATTAGAAATGGAGCAACCCCAATACCCAACAGAGAGGATAATAAGATACCTCACTTCTGAGACTCAGACTAAGCAATCCAGGTTTCTGGCTCATCTTAAGGCCATTTTAGAAACCACACCGAATGCATGCTCCTTGCATTTCTCTAAAGAGACAGTATTGAAATGTTTACCTGGTTATATATTTCTAACCCAAATATCTGTTAGGTGACTTATATTCCTAACAGTAGTCATTACTCACAATTTATATCAAATCTCACATTGTCAGCACATATGTTTATGCACTGTTCAAAAAAAATAAAGGGACACTTAAACAACACAATGTAACTCCAAGTCAATCACACTTCTGTGAAATCAAACTGTCCACTTAGGTAGCAACACTGATTGACAATTTCACATGCTGTGTTGTCAAATGGACAGACAACTAGGTGAAGCATAACAGGTAGCAAGACATCTCCAAATAAAAGTGGTTCTGCAGTGGTGACCACAGGCCATTCTCAGTTCCATGCTTTCGGCTGATGTTTGGTCACTTTGAATGCTGCGGTGCTTTCACTCAGTGTAGCATGAGACGGAGTCTACAATCTACACAAGTGGCTCAGGTAGTGCAGCTCATCCAGGATGGCACATCAATGCAAGCTGTGGCAAGAAGGTTTGCTTGTTCTGTCAGCGTAGTGTCCAGAGCATGGAGTGCTACAGGAGACAGGCCAGTTCATCATGAGATGTGGAGGAGGCCGTAGGAGGCAACAACCCAGCATCAGGACTGCTACCTTCCGCCTTTGTGCAAGGAGGGACAGGAGAAGCACTGCCAGAGCTCTGCAAAATGACCTCCAGCGGCCACAAATGTGCATGTGGCTGCTCAAACAGTCAGAAACAGACTCCATGAGCGTGGTATGAGGGCCCAATATCCACAGTGGGGTTGTGCTTTCAGCCAACACCATGCAGGATGTTGCATTTGCCAGAGAACACCAAGATTGGCAAATTTGCCCACTGGCACCATGCTCTTCAAAGATGAAAGCAGGTTCACAGACGTGACAGGTCTGGAGATGCTGTGGAGAAATTCTGCTGTCTGCAACATCCTCCAGCATGACCGTTTGCAATGGGCAGTAATGGTGTGAGGTGGCATTTCTTAGGGGGCCGCACAGCCCTCCATGTGCTTGCCAGAGGTAGCCTGACTGCCATTAAGTACCGGAGGGGAGTCCTCAGACCCCTTGTGAGACCATTATGTGGTGCGGTTGGCCCTGGGTTCCTCCTAATGCATGACAATGCTAGACCTCATGTGGCTGGAGTGTGTCAGCAGTTCCTGCAAGACAAAGGCATTGATGCTATAGACTGGCCCCATTCCCAGCCTGAATCCAATGAGCACATCTGAGACATCATGTCTTGCTCTATCCACCAATGCCAGGTCACCACAACTGTCCAGGAGTTGGAGATGCTTTAGTCCAGGTGTGGGAGGAGACCTCAGGAGACTATCCACCACCTCATCAGGAGCATGCCCAGGCATTGTAGGGAGGTCATAGCAGCACGTGGAGGCCACACACACTACTGAGCTTCATTTTGACTTGTTTTAAGGACATTACATCATTAGTCAGATCTCGTAGTGTTTTTTTCCACCTTTAATTTTGAGTGAAACTCCAAATCCAGATCTCCATGGTGCTGAATTTGATTTCCATTGATAATTTTTGTGTGATTTTGTTGTCAGCACATTCATCTATGTAATGAACAACGTATTAATAAGAATATTCATTCGTTCAGATCTAGGATGCTTATTTTTGTGTTCCTTTATTTTTCTTCGAGCAGTGTATATTATTCAGTTATTAATCATCCATGAGTAAACTATTCCATCATTTTATATGAGACATTTATCTTAAAATATATGTTACACTTCAAACCAGTGTTTATATATATCTGTATCATGTTTTATATCAATCATAAATTTCTATCACAAAATTATCTAGTCTATTATATTACCATGTCTTTTATCCAACCATTGATAAAACACCCATATCATATAAAAATTGTATCTTCTTGTTCTCAATTTCAAATGTCAATTTATTCATTTTAGCATAGTCCAATAATTTTTTGGTAACTTCCTCCTGCATAGGTATTTTGTCATTTTTCCAGTTCTTCGCAAATACAATTCCAGCTGCTTTTAAGACATTTACAATCAAATATTTCAGTTCTTATTGTATATGTCTGTATGACTCCCAATAAAAAGATCTCTGGTTTAAAGTCTATGTCGTGTTTAATCATTTTTTCCAACCATGTGTGAATTTCTCTTGGTGCTGAACATCCAGCCACATATAAACATGAACCAGGTATTTGATGACATTCCAGCATTATCCAATTTATTCTTAAACATTCTCGCAAGTCTCGTCGGGGTAGGAACCACCTGTAAAACATTTCTAATATTTCTTTATATGCAGTTGACATTGTCATTTATATAATTTAGACCACAATTTTTGCCATTTTCCAAATCAATCCAGATCCAAAATTTTTCCCCAAAACCATCATCCTTTCTTTAACTTGCTCCCCTCCAATTTAAATTCTAATAGATATCACAAAAGTTTTTAAATTACCTTTTCATTAGTACCCATCAAATTTTTTATCTAAGTCAGTCAACTTATCATAATACCTTCTGCCTTGGAGTCTTTATCAAATCTAGATTGTATTTGTAATAAGAAAAACCAATTCATTTTATATCTTGTTCTTGTAATGTTTGCATTGATTTAAGTTCACCCTTTTCATTCAATAACTCCCATATCTACTTGCTTTCTTTTATATATTATTGGATAAGAAAAAGTTTCAATAGTTGATATCCATGTTGGAATTTTTAAGTAATATTGTCTTTTAATCTTCTCCCAGCTCAAAAACAATGCTTCTCAAAGGAGCTTTTCTCAACAGGCAACTGGACTTTGGTTTTGTTTCTTTGAAAATGTTTTGCTTCTCATCCAAGAAGCTTCTTCAGCTCTGATTGGATGGTAGGAAATGGAAGGATTTTATATCCTTGCACACAACTGGTCATTTGCATTCTTTTAGTGGGTTGTTATGGTCACCTGGAGTTTTATCTGTGTCATCAGGGTCACCTGAATGGTGCAAATGAGTGTGGAGCCTCCTTGGGACTGTTGAAAGCACTGTGTTGTACATTCGATGAGAAGTGAAATGTCTCAGAAAGTCCAGTTGCCTCTTGAAAAAAGCATCTTTGGGACTTCTTCCTTGTAACCACTCCAAAATTCCTTAAAAGTTCTCCTATGGGCCGAATGTCTATGAAGATTCTCAGCCACCCAGATAGAGTCATCTGGAAGTTGAGTGTCATACCCTTGTTATGGTCGGACTCTGAGGGAGAGGGGGAACAGCTGAAGGGAGTGGAAGTGTGTCTCCAGAGGTTGTGGAGGAAGCTGGGGAAGGGCAGAGGCTGGCTGAGCAGTCAGAGGAGGACCCAGACCTATTCCCTATCCATCCTAGGGCACACAGAGAGGAGAGGATAAGGGAGAGACATGGTCTAATCAGAAGGAGAGGGCCTTGATCCTCTTCATGGGCTGCAGGTGTGACAACTGCATAAGAGTTTGGATCTGCATACTGGCAAATGCTGGAAACAAAGCATGTTTTATTTTGGTCTGAAGTTATTTTGGTTGATGTCCTTCCAACAGTCTGTGCTTTTTGTCTCCTTGAATTTGGTAAATATTTCTCTTGTTCTGTTGTGGAAATTTCATCATTGTAGTTTGTTTGGTTTTTTTATTTCACCTCTACCTGGTCATTAAATTCAGACTGCATTGCTTTCTTTTGAAGATTATTTTTCAGTACGTTTTATCTCCAACTGAGTATTACTGAACAGTGGGGCCAAATTGGAGGCATTAAAGGACATTTATTTACATTTTGGATTTTGTTACATTTGTGTTACATTCTGGGTCATCACATTGAGTCAAGGCAAACTGGAGCTATTTTCTTGTTGGTTCAAAAAAGTTTTGCTGCTTATTCATATAGCTTCTTCAGTCTGGTTAGGGGGAAGCCTAACCTGGAAGACATAAATGAGATCTCCCCTAACTAACCTGCTCAGAATAAAGAAGATATTTGGATACACCTCAAAATATTCCGAACCAAGAAGAAGAGTCAGCTTCCAGGCAAAAGAGGCCAATGCATCACTTGAGAACCTTCTTCAAGATGCTTCAAAGGTTAGGCAGATTTTGCAATCCTAATCTCAAAAATGTCGCTCACTGCTCTGCTACATCTAACACAATGAATCCTCCCATTTCCCACAACTTCCAAAAGAATCAGGATAGAAACTGGTACTGGCCATGTGGGCCCTTTGCTTAGTAACTGTAGTTGCCAGTCTCTTCTTAGAAGCTTCTCAGAACTTCTGAATGCAAGCTGTTCCACTGGCTGATTGTTCTCCCCATTAGGAAATTTTCCTTAGTTCCAGGTTGCTTCTCCTTGATTAGTTTCCATCCATTGTTTCTTGGTTGCCTTTTGGTACTTTGGAAAATAGGTTGACCACCTCTTCTTTGTGACAGCCCCTCAAATACTGGAGCACCACTCTCTATCCTTTTTTGGTAGAAAAAGAGAGCAAGAGTGACGAAGAATCTTGACCTAATATTTATTTATAGCTAATCATGACAAGAAGCTGAAAGCTTTTCTAATTTCATTTTGTAATGATGAGTTCCATTTCTGAGAAGCAACCCATCAAACATGGTGAAAATCATCCCCAGAACTTCTAACGTATTAAAACTAAGGGGAGATTTAATGATTAATTGCAATACAAGTGACATGTTATAGAACTGTCTCATCAAAACTGTTTACATTTCTATTGCAGATTCAATTAAATATTCAAGATGTAGGAAGGGTAACAGAAAATAACCTGGACCATTTAATTCCATCTTTAGTTGAAAATAGAAAAAAAAGGGGGGGGAAATGTGAGAGTTACAAATTAACTCATCATAGAGACAGTCAAAACTACAGGATTTAAAATTTTACATATGAAGTGAGCCAAAAATAAAAAAGGATAGCTCACATCTTGTAGGATCTGCTTGCATGAGATGTCATCTTCTCTGGACATGTATATGGTCCAGAATTACATTTCACAATCTGTAATGTATTAAATTATGTCAACCTTTTGATAGATATACAAGAATTTACAAATATTTTTTATTTAAGGAAAGATGATTCATTTCAAATAAGAAAAGCCAACCCAAAGAAAATTCAGTGGTTATAAAGACAGCTTTGAAAAGACAACTTTAGTTTCTCTGAGTTTACTACAAAAGTTCCTGTGATGACCCAGGGTGGGATACAAAAGCAGCAAAGTTACAAAAACATGTGAAGTCCCTTTAATTCCTTCAACTTGGTTTCAAAGGTCCAATTATCATTGACTGGAGAAAAAACTCCCTCACAACAGTTGCGAAAAGGAAGAAATTCCATTCAAACTCAAAATACATATAAATTATAAATAGAAAAAAACAACACAAACCACACTGAAGCAATTAATAAGACAAGGCAGGATAAGTGCTTGAAGACATCCAAGATATCGAAATACATGCACTGGGAAGGGCATCAGAACTCAGATAAGAACTGGAAGACTAGAACTATTTCACACTTTGCTTCCAGCACTAGGCCATGCACAGTTTGTCCTTTTAAACAGTCCTCACAGCTGCAGCCCATGAAGGGGATCAAGGCCCTTTCCTCCCCAGTAGACCATACCATTCACACTTCTCCCTTATCGACTCCTCTATGCATGTCCTAGGATGAAGAGGAGATGGGCCTAGGTCTGCCTCTGAATGCCCAGCCAGCCTGTGCCCTTCCCCAATTTCCTTAACAAACTCCAGAGCCACACTCCCACTCCCTGTTGGCTGTTCTTCTTCTCCCTCAGAGTCAGATTCTAACGGGGCATGACAGTTCCCATCAGTTTTTGCTCAGCTCATCAACTTCCATGTTGGCATTGATAAATGTGTGATGGGCCAAACTCAGATAGTTTTGTTAATTTGTTGGTTTTGAATATATATTATGGTGTGTGTGCTTGTGTCTGTGTAAAGTGAAAGAAATTTACAGAGGTACAGAGTCAAGATCACACACAAGGTTAGTACCATTTTACAATGCCTTGGTAAAACCAACTTGGAATATTGCATCCAGTTTTGGTCTCCACGAAATTAAAACAAAAAACAAAAAACTGTTGAGACTCTAAAAAGAGTGCAGAGGAGACCCAAAGGTGTTTTTCAAGAGGCAACTGGACATTCTGGTTTTCAAAAACCAACAGCTCCAGTTACCTCTTGAAAAAGCATCTTTGGGACAACCATGACCTGGATGGCTGAAAATCTCCATAGACAGTCCAGAGAAGTGCAACAAAAATGATTAGGGAGCTAGAAGCTAAAACATATAAAGAAGGCTTCAGGAATTGGATATATGTAGTCCAGGAGTGGGATTTTACCAGTTCACACCTATTTGCTAGAACTGGTGTTAACATTCTAAGCAGTTTGGAGAACCGGTTGTTAGAAGAAATTACTGGACTAATCCTGTCAAGAAGGCAGGAGGGAAACATTCTGGTGTTGCTTACAGAAACTGCCACTCTGTCGACCCTTATTACATTCTGGGCAGGACTAGACTTCCTGTCTCAGGAACTTCTCTGGAGTTTTTTCCCCCTCCTTTGCTGATACCAGAGGGCAGAATAAGAAGCAATGGATGGAAGCTAATGAAGGAGAGAAGCAACCTGGAACTAAGGAGAGATTTGCTTGTGTGGAGTGGCCATTTAAAGTTACAATGACACTGATAAAAGTGACTTCTGACCATTTTTCACACTTACGACTGTTGCAGCATCCCACAGTCATGAGAGGCCAGTCGAGGAGATACATGTCTCAATGTGAATGATGTTGAGTTGGCCATGCCCAGCCAGTCACATTACCACCAAGCCACGCTCACCAACTAAGCCATGCCCACAGAACCAGTTGTTAAAAAAAAAAATGAATTCCACCCCTGATCTAATCTAAAGAAAAGAAGGACTAGGGGTGACGTGATAGCAGTGTTCCAATATCTCAGGTGCTGCCACAAAGAAGAGGGAGTCAAGCTATTTTCCAAAACACCAGAGGGCAGAACAAGAAGCAATGGATGGAAGCTAATGAAGGAGAGAAGCAACCTAGAACTAAGGAAAAATTTGCTAAATGTTAGAACAATTAATCATGGTTTGCCTTCAGAAGTTGACACTGGAACTTTTTAAGAAGAGATTGGATAACATTGTCTGAAGTGGTATGGGGCAGTGGTGGCAAAGCTTTTTCGGGTCCCATGCTGATAATTGTGCTTGCTCTTGTGCGCCTGCACTCACATGCCAGCACCTAGAAGGCAATGCATGCTGTCCATTCCCCATGTCCCTTGCGCATGCATGCATGATCCCCCTGTAGCATGCTATGCATCTGTACATATATGCACAATCCCCCTACTGTGCACCCTATAGCTGCGATTACCCCACATGCCATCCATTTCCACATGCGTGTGTGATCCCTCCATGTGCCGCATGTCTCTGCACATCGACACATGTCTCTCGTGCCCCCCCACCCCTGCGCATGCACAACAGATACCCAACAATCAGCTGTTGGATGGCACATGCGCAGTGAAGCTCTTCTGGTTGAGGTCTCACATGTCGGCAGAAGTGGCTCAGCATGCCACTTCCGGCATGTGTGGCATAGGTTTGCCAACATGGATATAGGGTCCCCACAGTCATGAGAGGCCAGGCGAGGAGATGGTGCCTCAATGTGAGTGATATTAAGTTGGCCAAACCTAGCCAATAACATGACCACCAAGCCATGTCCACCCAGTCACATGACCACCAAGCCACACCCACAGAACCGGTTGTTAAAATTTTGAATCCCACCCCTGACTCAGCTGTTTCAAAGACATCCATTCTCACATGCCCTTTGTGAATGGTGATACTGGGATTCATTCTTTTAGTTTCTGCTCAAAAACTCCCCAAAGTGAGGTCTGATTTGGTTAGTTTGTCTAAAGCTGTCATTCATGGAGATGGGGGAGGGTGACTCCTTGAAACTATTTCATGTAGTGGACTTGTGGACTTCTACTCCCAGAATTCCTAACATGACTGGAGGAGGAATTCTGGGAGTTGAAGTCCACAAGTCTAAAGCCCATGTCCCACTGCACCAATGGATGCAAAGAGGATGTAGCTTGCCATCCATTGGAAAATGCGATGCATCGTTGTGTACTCACTGCATAAAGTGTTTCATACGTTCTATCCGGTCAAACATCCCTCACTGCTACTTCATCCGCTCAAAAAGTTTTGCAGCTGCACAAAAAACTTTTTTGAGCGGATGAACTTTCCGCCGCGTACAAGTACATCGCGCAAACATACGGGGCAATAAACATTCTACGTCCCGTTGTCATCCGTTACACGTCTGCTGTATCCTCTCGGCATCCTCTGGGACATCCTCACCAACTCACATCCGCTCCAGCTGAAAATGAAAAGAGGGAGAAAGCGAAAAGTACACAGAACGTCCACACAGCTTTAGTAGCACGGAAATAGAAAGGATGTAGAGCGGATGCCATCTCATATATAAAGCATTAAAATGGACAAAACGTTTGTATATGGGACGTATCTCGGATATTTAGGATGTCTGAGTATGCCTAGAGTATGTGGAAGGACACCTAGCGGAAAACAATATTCCTATCAAAAAAGGGGAGGAAATCATCTGGATCTCAGTATCAGTCCAGCAGACGTGGTGTACAGACTCTCCACCCTTGTCGTTGCTCTCCGCACATCATCCATTGATCTCCACCATGGATCATCACACATCCTATGGTAGCTGCGATCATTCAACACCAGAACCAAGCCCTGTTCAGACTGTTTCACCTTTTCTATGAAAGTAGAAGAGGGAGACGTCCAAGAGCTGTACTGGGTCTGAAGATGGATGGGAGAAGAGTGGAGTTTGGACTGTATGACAAGCTGATGGTGGAGCTGAGGAATGAAGACACTCATACATTCCAGCACTTCATGAGGATGCCACCAGCCATGTTGATGAAATTGTAGAGCATCTGAGACCCAGGTTGACCAAGCCGAGCACCAATTCCATCCCAGCCTGGACCCTGGACTGAAGGTGTGCACTGACTCTGCGTCACCTGGCCTCTGGAACCACATACAAAACATGCAGTATGCGTGGAGGGTGCCACACCAATAGCATCAGCAAAATGATCAGAGAAGTGGTGCAGGCCATCATCGAAGAATACCTGGAGGAGTTCCTCCAGTGCCCTACCACTGAAGAAGGCTGAGGAAAGTTGCAGAACAGTGGTATCAGAGATGGAACTTTCCCCACACCGTTGAGCCATAGATGGGAAGCACGTGGCCTGTCAAAGCGCCAGCCAAGTCAGGTCCAAAACAAGGGCTTCTTCAGTATCATCCTTCTTTGCCATGGTTGATGCTGACAACAAGTTCATGTACATCGAAGCTTCAGGCAACGGTCAGCTTCAGATAGCCAGGTATACAAGCCCAGTCACCTCAAGGATGGGCTAGAACGCAACCTCATCATGGGTTTTCCAGATCCAACCCCCAACCCAATGACACACAAGATGTGCCTACTTCATCGTGGGGGTGATGACGCCTTCTCCCTCAGAACCTACCTGATGAAGCCCTATAGTTTCCAGATACCTCACCCATGAAGAGAGGAATCTTCAAACTACAGGCTTGTCCAGGGCAAGACGTTGGTGGAGAACGCCTTTGGCATCCTGGCCAACAGGTTCCAGGTACTTCTCACCACCATGCAGCATCACCCAGGGACTGTGTGAGGCATCAATGGAAGCTTGCTAACATCCTGCACAATCTCATGCGCACCCACTACTCAGTGTTGCAGAACAGGCTGTGGACCATCAACAAGGGACCGTCAACATGAGAGCCTGGTGAATGGAGGCAAGGACGAAACTTGGTAGACACTGTCGATGTACAAGCCCCAACAAAGCTTCACGTGAAGGAAGAAGCAGCGCAACCTCCTGAAACACTAGTGTAACTCCCCAGCTGGAGCAGTGGAGTGGCAAGAAACAGGATGGAGATGCTTAATGGATGCTTCCTTGAGCCTGTCTCATAACACTGATGAGATTGTGCCATGTATGTTGAGTGGCCCTACAATGAATAGGGCATTAATAAAGAGCTTTGTTTATTTTGAAATGTGTGATCAATGAATAAATTGTTATTGATAAAAGGTGAAATGTGTGGCAGCTGGGAGGTGAACCATACAGTCCCACTATGCTTGCACTGGAGGTTTATCAATCCCCAGCTATCCTTCCCACAAACTATCCTTACCTATCCCACAGCTATCCCTTACCCATCCACAATTATCCTTACCTATCCCACAGCTATCCTTACCCATCCCACAACTATCCTTACCCATCCCACAAGCATGCAAAGGCTTAACCCTTTTTTCAAAGTTTTCACCAACACTTTTTAACGTCAATAAAATGAACCAAGTGTGTGAAGCAAAGATCACCTTTATTAATAACTGTCTTAAATAAACTGTATGACTTATTAAAAAAGCAAAATGAACCAAGTAAAGTGTCTTAAGCAAAGATAAAGTTAACAGATAACAACTCAGACTCTGGCACTATTTCTCAGTCACTCTTGGCACCGCTGGTCTTAGCTGTCGAGCGGCCAGGGACTGTGGAGGTGGCTGTGGCTGGAGTGCTGGTCTGAGGTGCATTTGGATGGCTTGGCCCTGAGAGTACAGCAGGGGATATGTGTTCAAGAAGCTCTCAGAGAGCTAACTCAGTCCTGTGAGGTTGAGAGACCCTTCCTCAAGGACCTGGGATGTCAGGCACAATACTGATGACAGATTTTCTGTTGAGGGGCTTGGCTGTGGGGTGGAGAAGGAGGAGTGTTGTGGGGCTGTCTGGTCTGCATCTTGGGAGTGAGGTGTCTGTGCATGCGATTTACCTGGGCTGGACTGGGAAGGGCTGCCTGTGCTGTGGAAGTCCTCGGTACTCATAGCCTTGGTAGGTGAGGGGCTGTTGGAAATCCGTGGAAGGCTTTGACATCGCCTGGGTGGGGGAGCAGTCCTGGAGTGGGTCGGAGCAGGTTCAGCTGGGCCTGGAGGGTGATGAAGCCAGTGCTGCATATCTTCTCCTTCATCACCTGGACTGGGCCCTGGGCAGGTCCATGAGGTCTGGCTCACGTACGTGATGAAGGCTGCGGTTCAGGATGAATTTTGCTGTGACCAGCTGAGAAGAAGACTGTCCCTGATCTCCAACAGACAGTGTGTCTCTGGCCTCCAGTCCTGCCTCTCTGCCTGCTTTCGTGTGTGGTGGAGCTGGGGATGGGGGTGGGTTGGTCTCTGGCTGCTGCTTCTTCTTGCTCCATTTGAGACAGGGGATCCTCCACGTCCTCTGGCATGGGGAGTGCAGCTTTCAGGGGGTCTCTGCCATGGGGCCCTCCAAAGACACTTGCCTGGACACGGTAGCTGTCTCCTGGCTGGAAGAAGGACTGGTTGTCTGTGGGCTGTCTGAGGGAGAGGGTTGACAGAGGGCTGCTGTCCTTTCGTGGCGACCTCACCCTCCAGGAAGCTGCACTTGGCCATGACAATAGGTCTCCCAGTCATTGAGCTTGGCAGCGGCCTGGCCAGATTTCTTCAGGTGCAGCTTGCCATACCAGGTGTGCATGTGCTTCCACCATCCCAGGAGTACATCTGCAGTGTAGTCCAGGTTCTCTGCCTGTCTCTCAACGCTGCCTGCTTTCTCTTGGTGTCACGATAGAGTCTGTGGCCCTTTCTCCACAAGTACTCATTTCCCTCAGCCATTCCAGCACCTCCTCCTCATGGTCCTCGAAATGGAGTACCTTTGCCTTGCCTCTTCCTCCCTCTTGGCAGGGGGCTCAGGGCCTTCAGCAGCAGGGCTTTGAGGGCCTTGGGGCTGGTCCACCACAGCAGCAGCAGTAGCAGTAGCATGAGCACCAGCAGTAGCACCACCAGCAGCAGGAGAAGCCAGCAGCAGTAACACCAGCAGCACCAGCAGCAGGAGAAGCACCAGCAGCCGCCAGCAGCAGGAGAGCACCAGCAACTTCAGAGTCAGTGCCAGGGGTGGGATGTGGTTTCTGTCCTTCTTGCCAGGGCTGTCAGGAGTAGGCACAGGCTTCCTCTTCTTCCTTGCCTGACGAACCATGGTGTTCTTTCAAGATCGTCCTGCGCCTACGCAAGTGTCCGTCTTGCCTCTGTAATGGCTGATCTGCGTCGTGACGACTGGTGACTGCTTGCGAGCTGCATCCTTTTATATCCATGGAGCTGACGCAATTCATCCTCTCTGCATGCGCAGTGAATGCTTTGCATCTGCTACGCATCCGCTATGCATCCTATAGGCATCCGTGATGCATTCGCGTCATCCGCTACGCATATGCTCCTTCCGCTACACGTCCGCTTCGCTATTCTCCCCTGGAAGCCCTTCAGATGCATCATCCACTTCCATCCGCTTCCATCCGCTAGGCTTCCTACGAACACCCGCTTACCATCCTCATACTGCCCCCATCCGTTCCTTTCCGTTGTTTTCCATTCTGTTTATGCAAATTTTCATCACTTTTGAGAGCGGATAACAATGGATGGAGTCACCCGCGGAATTTTGCTCATCTGCTGTGTCCTTTTTGCATACGTTTTGCATCCATCGGCCAGTGTGACCTAGCCTTTAAAGCATCAAGTCTGAAGACCTCTTTTCTAAACAAGACATCAATTCAAAGCATCCAGCAGCCCTAATCTTGCTCCCAATTGATGAGGCGGCACTGGAAGTAAAAGGCAATTTCAAATGAAAATAGATTGGTATGAAAAAAGAAATGAGCAGAAGAAGAAATGTTTGGTGTTTTTTATTATATTGTAATGAAGCACTTTGCTATAGCACAATTCTTTGGAGGACTTCCTATTGGATTGTAATAAACAGCCAAGGGTCGGGCAAAATATGACCAGCTATCTTTAAGCCAATTTAGGATATTTCTCCCTGCTGGGTACAGAAACCACCAAAGACAATAACCCACCACTCTGCAACAATGGCAAAAGTGTATTGATTTTAAGTTCCAATAAATTGCTCTTTTAATACACCTCTCCATTCCAGCACAAACTGTTTTAGAGGTATCCGCTGCTGATTAAATTTGCTTTCAGGATAAACAGAGAGGTTCCATCCATTATTTAATATAGTTACACAAGCAATGTCCTGCTTCTGCCTCCATCCCAGGTGCATTCAAAGGCTCAGAACAATAGAGAAGAAAGCAAAAGCAAGGGGAAACAAAGTCAAACATAACTGAATTAAGTCCAATTGAAATAGCACTGAATTGAATGTTCTTTTTTCTTCAGTCTTCTAATAGTAGTTTAAGAAATAATGTATTAGCCTCTTGCCAACAATTTTCAATTTATCAACATCTGGATATTATTAGCATTTTTTATTCTTTTTTAAAGAAGAGGTGAGACACACTTCTTTTTTTTCTCAGAAACATAATTTCTGGGTTCTGGTCTTCTTTAATATTCCATTCCAGGGAAAAGTTTAGCTGTTAATTGCCAACCCTGGGCTCTCACCTTCTCACATCTTGAATATTTAATTGAATCTGCAGTAGAGAGAAATGTAAACTCTTATTTTCTCTCAGATATTCTGATCCAATCCCATCACTGATATATCCCCTTGGAATATTTAAAGTCCACCTTTGTATGGTGGTTTTCCATCTCAGTCTCTTTTATTTCATTATAAGGTAGAAAACCCCCTAAGCATCATTTTGCTAAACAAATAATTCCCTCAACATGATCAAACTGTTTACTAAGTCTGCATTACTATTACTCCTTTCTTTTTTTCATCCATCTCCTCCTACTTTTGACTGTATGACTGTAACTTTGTTGCTTGTATCCCAACAATTTTATTGACTGTTTCCTAGTATGTTTTTTTTTTTTTTTATAAATAAGCATTGCTATTACTACTACTATTAATCTTCCCTTCCTTTCACCCATCTCCTCCCACTAGAACTCACAGTCTCTGGTTATTAGCTCAATGCCTTAACCACTACATTAAACTAGTTCTCAAATCCAAATTAGATCATTTTAATAATCTGAAGAGGAGCTACCATAATAATCAAACTTTGTGGATCTCTTTTTCAACACAGCTGCATAAGTTTTAAAAGAAGAGTTTCAATGTGAAGGCAATTTGATTTCAGTGTGAAGGCAATTTCACTCCTCAAGCTGAACTTTAAAGATGAATTGCCTAATCAGTTTGATGCACCGATTCAATCAGATGACTCCAGTTTGGTGATTTGAGGACATGCTACCAACCAGCCTTCCATGGAGGACCTGTACACTGCACGAGTCAAAAAGATGGCTGTGAAAATATTTACAGATCCCTCACATTCTGGACAAAAACTGTTTCAACTCCTACCCTCAAAAGAGCACTGCATACCAGAATAACTAGACACAAGGACACTTTTTCTCAAACACCATCACTCTGCTAAACAAATAATTCCCTCAAAACTGTTCAACTGTTCAAAGTCTGCAATACTATTACTATTAATCTTCTCATTATTCCTTATCACCCATCTCTTCCCACTTGTGACTGTATGACTGTATCTTTGTCGCGTGTATCCTTACAATTTATATTGACTGTTTCCAAGTATGATTTGATTGCTTATTGTAGCCTATGACTATCATTAAATGTTGTACCTTACGATTTTTGACTCTTGACAAATGTATCTTTTCTTTTATGTACACTGAGAGCATTTACACCTAGATAAATTTGCACCAAGACAAATTCCTTGTGTGTCCAATCACAATTGGCCAAAAAAGAATTCAATTCAATTCAATTCTATTCTATTCTATTCTATTCTATTCTATTCTATTCTATTCTACCTTTATTTAAAGAGGGGTAATAGATGTGATCCGGACAACTCTTAACCTATTAGCCTTTGGAAAATCATTAGTAAGCTTCATGAGAAACAATAGTTATAAGTAACTACAGAATGCTGTAGAAAAAGAAAATAATAATTGTAGATGACTGGTTGCAAATGTTTCATCTATCATTCAAGGAGGCATCTTTGAACTGTGCTCCTCTGTCAGAATGCCAGCCTCAATGGCAAATGGCAAATGTCTTTGGAGTTTCTCAGTCATCCAGGTCAAGGTCATCCACTGCCATAGCCGAACCTCTAAGCATAATCTTCAAAAAATCTTTCAGGACCAGCTTCTTGCCAAATCTATGGTCACAGCCCAGTTGAAAATTACAGACCAATCTCCTTATGCTGCATCACCTGTAAAGTCATAGAATTAATTATTAACTAATCCATTATCCTCCACTTAGAGACAAACAACCTACTCTCTAATAAACAATTTGGTTTCAGAAAAACTATCCGCTGCAATCTGCAACTCACTTAACACATGCAAAAACATAATGGACGACACAACTCGATCAATAGGGGAAAGAAAAGTTCGAAATACGGCAATCTAACATGTCCCCAAGGCAGTGTTCTAGGACCAATCTCTC
This sequence comes from Laticauda laticaudata, assembly GCA_004320025.1. NCBI lineage: Eukaryota > Metazoa > Chordata > Lepidosauria > Squamata > Elapidae > Laticauda > Laticauda laticaudata. The sequence goes on from BHFT01027834.1 coordinate 35,060, forward strand.
TTCAACTACGTTACATAAATGAACTCGACCTCTGTGATGTTCATATTAAGAGCAACTGCACTCTCTTCGCTGATGATGTAAAGCTATTAAACACCAAAGACAATACTGCTATCCTTCCAAAAGACCTTGACTTATGTATCAGAGTGGTCAAACAATATGGCAAACTTCAAATCTCAACCTATAAATGCTCTGACATATTGGCATAATAAATAAATCAGAAAATAAAATGCACGCTATATCAAGACCTGTTGAGATCCAAACTTGTCAAGGAAATCTTGGAGTACTTATTTCTAAATGATCTAGAGTGCTAGAGCCCACTGTAACTACATAGCCAAAAAGGCAATTAAGAGTTGTTACCCTAATCCTACATAGCCTTTTTTCTTCTTGGTAATAAGCATACAAAACAAATTTGCAAAGACATACTTGAATACAGCTCATCATGTCTGGAACCCACATTAACGTATCTGATATTAAACAGTTTGAGAAAGTCCAGAATATTTCGCAAGAAGAGTTCTCCACTATCCTCTACTCGTAGCAAGAATACCTTATGCCACTGGACTTGAAATTTAGCCAAAAATTATGATAAATATAAATAGACATTACACCGCCTTAGTCAATCTATGTATAGTATATTAAATAATACCATTGCAATGACTTAAACCTGTCAAATGAATAGCTTCAGCTTCAAGCATAACAATACAAGAGCAAACAATAGATACAACCTCAAGCTTAATCACAACCAAAACTTGATATGCAAGGATAAATAGAACTTCAAGCAACAGAGTGGTCAATGTCTAGAATACTCTACCTTACTCGGTGGGTTTCTTCCCCAGCCCCAAAATTTAAAACGCTTTAGACTCAAAAACTTTAACCTTAGACTTTCTACTATTGACCTCACCCCTTTCCTAAGAGGTATGTAAGGGGCGTGCATAAGTGCACCAACGTGCCTACCATCCCTGTCCTATTGTTTGTTTTATTTTTCTTATATGTATCCATGTATTCATAGCTATGTTTTTACTTGTGCCTATTATCTTGTAAGCAAGTGACAAACCAAATAAAATAAAAATGGTTATTCCAAAGGTGTTTCTTTTCCAAGAGGCAACTCAGCTTTCTGATTTTTCTTTGAAGATGTTTTGCTTCTCATCCAAGAAGATTCTTCAGCTCTGACTGGATGGTGGGGAATGGAAGGATTTATGCTCTTTGCAGACAGCTGGTCATTTGCATTCTGTTTTAAAAATTGAACAGGGAGGGATACAACATCTCTATCTCCAATCTTCAACACAGTCATTTCAACAGTTCTAAGAAGACTGCACACCCATTTACACCATTCAAGTGACACTGATGACATAGATAAACTTCCAAGTGGCCTAAATGATTCACCAAAATAATGCAAATGACCAGCTGTCTGCAAGAAGTATAAATCCTTCCATTCCCACCATCCAGTCTGAGCTGAAGAAGCTTCTTGAATGAGAAGCGAAGCATCTTCAAAGAAATACCAGAAAGTCCAGTTGAAAGGAGGCAGGATGGATCTGGGAGGTGAGATCTGATGTGAAAGGACATTGTATGTTGAATGAGTGAGGAAGATAAATGGATGGATGGAGGAGACATGACAGGTAAGCAGAGAGGAGAAAACTTCATTTGTGAAATAAGTAGTGAGGGAGAATGGATGAAGGAGTGGGAGAGAACGAGTGAATATGGCAAGGTCCTATAAAAATGAAACTATAGTACATCTCTTTGATATTCCTACTGAATGCCAGCTAAGTGTAATGTCAGTTGAGTTTAAAAGAGATTTTGTTCTCTGTAAAGGAAATAAGGGAATTGAACTTCTGATGATTTTAAGTAGAAATGTTTAGCTCGTGGAGATTCATTGGGTCAACAGGGTAATAACCCCAAAGCTAGCTTTGGTTCAGTATCTAGGAAATGAGAAAGACAATAGTCAGCAAGATTTGCTACCTGAAATAAAGAGCTAGTTTCTGTGCCACTATCGGTAACGTGTCAATGTTCCAAGTAACAACCTCCAAACTAAAAGATTCTGAGACTGTCATCTTCTCAAAGATCCATTTTATTACGGATGTCATATTGGTGCATCTGAGGAAAACCCGAATCTGAGATTTCTGGGTTTTCTTTAGTACAAAGAGAATCCAAAATCCAAACCCTGTATCCAGGGCTGGGCTGCTGGGGGTTTGCAGGTGTTTGGGAGAGCCCCTAGCTAAGATTCTGTGCAGTTCAGAGAACCCCCAAATTCCACTCCTGGCTGGCTCCACCCACCCCATCCTGCCCCTCCCAGGAATCCCCACATAGCCCATTTTGGATGCAGGTAAGTGCAGGGCGCACACAGAGAGGGTAAAAAATGGGCCTCCTGGAAGTTCAGGAAGACCAGAAATGGGTCCCTTTCTGGCCTCCCACCTGGGGAGGCCATTTTTGCCCTCCTGGAGGCTCGAGAAAATCCTCTGAAGCCTGGAGAGGGCAAAAATAACTCTCCTTTCCGCTATGATGCAGGAGGCCAACTAGGCCATGCCCACCATGGCCACACCAACCCAGCAACCAGGAAGAGAATCCTTTGCTAAAATTTTTGAATCCCACTCCTGCCTGCACCCAATAGTTCATCACATGGTCCAATCATTACTTCGTTCCAACTGGAGACTATCCCCCAGTTACTTCCCTCCAGTTGCAGAGTAACATGTTCTTGACTCTCTGAGAAAGGAATGTTGTTGTGGCTAATTTTCCACTGCTCCTTGAAGTCCCCCTCCCAATTTCCCAGGAACTGAATGTGGCAGTCCTGAAGCCTCAAAGAAAAATGACTTCCAAGCTGACAACTTGTCTTTGTTACTAATCTGTACACAGTCAAGACACATTTTTGATGCTTGTGAATGAACTGTCGATTCAGAAGCTATCTTCTATGTGTGGAAGGGCTTTTCACTCACACTGCATATTTCACACCCTCCCATCTAGTTCGATCCGCAAATAGTGATCTCTAACATGATAACTTTCCAGAATAATTTGAACAACTGATTTCTCCCCACCCCTGCATATCTGTTCCCCTCCATGTCATTTTGAGAGTATAAAGAAAGTTTATTTTGTGCTAAAATTGGGAATTGCAAGATATATATTATGTTAGGGAAGGTTCTGGCAGATTAAGCTGCAGATAAGAATATCTACTGTCAGGAAAGATGATAAAGAAGGAGCCCAAACAGGAGTCATTTTCAGCAAATAAATTGCATTTTATTCAGAATAGTATCATGATGCTATTTTCCTTCGAATCCAAGAGATCCCTATTTGAGTTCCTGTGAAGCATAATGCTATTCCAATGCTTGCTGCTAATGTTCAGTGTGATTTTGCTTCAGTCAGCACAATGTAATCAACACATAATATAGAGCTCGGAGAATATCTTTCATTATTTCTAAACTATTTTTTGTTTGTTTCTTTTTTTCTTTAAGAGGCCAGAATATTTATTTTTAACACTTGAGATGCCTGATCGCTAGTTACTGAAATAACTGGAAAATGCACCCAAATATTCCATAGAGGTAAACTGACAAAGTGATTTTTTTTTAAAAAAAATGTCTATAAAAGAACAGATAAGATCTGGGATAAGTAAAGATAGCAGATGATAGATAGATAGATAGATAGATAGATAGATAGATAGATAGATAGATAGATAGATAGATAGATAGANATAGATAGATAGATAGATAGATAGATAGATAGATAGATAGATAGATAGATAGATAGATAGATAGATAGACAGATATTAGATAAGATAGAGGTTGATAGATGGTAGACAGACAGATAGACAGACGTATTGGAGGAGGAGGAGGAGTTGGAAGAGGTCCATCCACTGACAGCAAGGTAGATGAACTCAATTTCATTGGCAATGGATATACCATTTGGAGACTCAAAATAATATGTTAGGAACAGATCCTCATGGAAAACAATCTAACTTTCTGGTTACCAAAAATCAATATTGACCTGATGGCACATAATCAATCAATTAATAAATCAATATGATCATCCCTTTATTTCTTCTTTGGGATAAGCAATGTGATGCAAACAAAGGAGTTGAGTAAGAAGTAGTGAGTAAAACAGGTTAAAAGCAGGGGATACTATAAGAAGGAATGAAAAGAAATACAGCTAATTCTATTTTATACCAACATGACTCTGTAAAACAATTTCACAGATTTTTTATATTTGCTTCCTTTCACTAAATGATTGTCTACTTTTAAAAATCTCTTCTCACCTCTGTGTATCTAAAAATCATCAACTGCACTCCACCACCTAATTTTTTCGGTCTTTTCTTTCTCTCTATCCATGTTCTCATCCTTTAATGATTTGTCTTGTGATTTGATCTTCATTCATTCAATCTATATGACCAAATCATTTTGATTTATCTCTTTCATACTGGTCAATTTTTCTTTTCAGGAGACATCTTTTCATTATGAGGTCATCTTTAACATTTTCTTAAGGCCCTGTCACACTTCCCCACAGATGCAAAACGGACACAACGAATGAGCAAAATGTGCCATCCGTTGTTATCCGCTCTCAAAAGGGGCAAAAATTTGCATAACCGGAGCGGATAACACGGAAGCGGGGAGGATGCAGGGCGGATGGAAAGCGGATGCGGAACGGAAGCCTAGCGGATCGGCAACAATCCAGCAGGGCTTCTGGGGGGCCTCAGCAAGCGGACGCGGGAACGGATGAAGCGGATGCAGAGCGGGATGGCACAGCGAAGATGAGCGGATTGTAGAGAGGACAGCTAGCGGATTGCACAGTGGCATGCCTAATTGGATGCCTGGCATTAATTGCACATGCGGGGGTGCTATTGCGCAAGGCCACCGCGGATCATAACGGAAGAAGCTCGGAAGCAGGTCAATTTCAGAAGGAAAGCCTGCTGCCAGACACACATCGATGCCTTGCTCTGGTCTGCCTGCATGTTCGTGCTGCATGTTGCCTGCAAGCCTTGCGCTCTAGCTTTGCTGCCAGCCTCGACCTGCCAGCCTCCCTGCAAGCCTTGCTGCCAGACCTCCCTGCCCAGCCTATTGGTTCAAGACTGCCTGCCACCACTTGGGCTGCCTGCCTGCGAGCCTTGCTGCCCTGCTTGAGCACTTCCTGCCAGCTTCGGTCCTTTGCCAGCCTCCGCTAAGGCCAGAACGCTGCACATACCATCTGCTGGAGAGCACGAGAACGCACTCAGCCATCTGCTGCCAGCCCTGCAAGAGGGACAAGGGCTACCATTGCAGCCCGCCCCTTGGCTCACTGGTTTCTGCTGGGGTTCTGCAGCAGGGGTCGCCTCTTCTGGGGCTGGGGCTTCTGCTTGCTTCTCTTCTGGAGGAGCTGATGACAAGCACTCCAGCACAGCACCTCCACATGCACCTGCAACCTTCACCCCCTGGTGAACTGAGCAAGATCCAACGATGGAGTACCAGAGACTATTTTTTGTCGTTATAGCTGTGTATGTTAATAGAAGTTATTTTTGATTCACGTCACTTGCTTGTATTTCTTTTCTTTTGATAAAGTCTTGGTGGAAGACTTTTAAAATAGGTTTAAGCCTATTGAATGCTTGTGGGATTTGGGTTAGGAGAGCTGGGATGGGTCAGGTTATGAGCGCTGGGTGGGAATGGCAGGGATGACCTTTGGGATAGGGTAATAGCTGTGGGATAGATAAACCTCACCATGCAAGCATACGAATAAATTAATCGGGACTGGATGAGTCCACCTCCCCAGGTGCCACATCTATGGCTTTATTAGTCAATACGATTATAATACAATATGCACAGCATGCAGCCGTAAACACACATCTTAATTAATCAATGCCCTGTTCATCTGTAGGGCACTTACAAACATACATGCCCAATTCATCAGTGTGATGAGACAGGCTGAAAGTTCATCCATTAAGCATCTATTCATCCTGTCTTAGCCATCCACCACTCTCAAGCTGGGGAGTTGCCCAGTGTTTTAGGAGGTTGCGCTGCTTCTTCCCTTCAGTGTGAGGCTCTGTTTGGGGCTTTGCAACATCACTGAGTGTCTATCAGCGTTCGCGCCTGCCTCCATTCCCCAGGCTCCATGTCCCATTGCATTGCTGGAGGTCCACGAGCCTGTTCTGCAAGACTGGGGTAGCGGGTGCATGAGATTGTGCAGGATCAGCAAGCTTCCATGATTCTCCTCGGGTCTGTGGATGATGCTGCATGGGTGGTGAGAATTACCTGGAACCTGTTGGCCAGGATGCCAAAGGCGTTCTCCACCACCGCCTGCCCTGGACAGCCTGTAGTGTAGAAGATTCTCTCTTTACGGGTGATGGTGAGGGGGGTCGTGTCATGAGGTAGGTTTGTGAGGGAGAGGCGTCATCCCTCCACCACGATGAAGAGTAGGGCACATCTTGCTGTGTCATTGGGCAGTGGGTCTGGATCTGGGAAGCCCACGATGAGGTTGCGTTCCAGCCCCTCCTTGAGGTATGGCCCATTGTATACCTGGGCATCTGAAGAGCTGCCAGCCGCTGCTGAAGCATCGAATGTACATGAAACTTGTAGCAGTCAACTTCGATGAGGCGAGAGGATGGAATGCGAAAAAAAAGGCCCAACCATTTTGATAGTTGTGAAGTGGACACCGGACTTGGCTAGGCACTGTTGCAGGTCCACGTGTTATGCCAATGAGGATGAAGTCCAATCGGTGATGTGGGAAGGTTCCACCGTCTGAATAACGCCACTGCTCTGCAATCTTTCTTTTCATCCATTCTTCGTGGAGTAGGGGCAGTGGTAGGCAGTCCTTGGTATTTCTTGGAGTGATGGCCTTGGCGACCACTTCTTCTGACCACAATGCTGATGGTGCTGGGTGGCACCCTCCAGCTTACTCGTGCGATGCTCCCTGTAAGTGTTCCCTGAGCCAGGGGGCGAAGTGAGGTGCCACCTTGAAGCCCAGGTTTCACGGCTGGGCCTGGACATTTGGTTGCATCTTGCTTGGTCAACCTGGGTGTCCAGTGCCACTGGCAAACTTCGTCAAAACATGTCTGGAGGCATTCCTTCACCTGAAGTTCTGGAATGCCCCGAGTGTCTCTCGTTCCTGATGCTCCACCATCAGCTTGTTGTATATGTCGCGTCCTCTAGTGTTCTTTCTGGCGAACGAACATACTTTCGTACCCAGAATTGCTCATGAGCCGCCCTTTTTTCTTCACCGTAGTAGAGATTCACGAGAGCTGTAGAATGGCTTCGCCAACTGTTTGCAGAAGGATGGTGGGATGCCAAAGGATCTGTGTGTAACGATTCCATCTTGGTGGAGATATGACTGGATGCTGTGGAGAGGAAGAGGCAGATGAAGGCTTGCACGAGGTTCTGCACAGCGCAGGCTTGGCCTGTTCTGAAAGTGAAGGATCCAGATTAGTGTTGCTACGCTTTGTTATAGGGTCAGTTATACGGTTGTCCCTTTGCAATCCTCTAGGAATCTCTAGCATCCTTGTAGACATTCCTTAATAATCCGAAATAGGTCCCTATCTGCAAACGTTTTTTCTGTTTTAAACAGCTTGTGTTTCGCTTGGGCATCCATCTTCTGCATCGTTCTGCATCTATCTGACATTCCGTTCTGCGAATCTGTTCTGCGTCCGTTCACACTCCTCCCTGCGTTCAAGCGGACTGCGAGTTGCGCGGATGCAGAACGGATGCTCACGAGATAGTAGCGGATGCATAATCATGCAGAACGGATGCGTAGTGGATGCATAACGGTGCGAACTTTTGGACGCATTGGATACATTTTCCGTGCAAAAATTTTGGGCAGCCCAAAACTTTCTGAGTGGATGAAACTGTCAAATAGACAGAATGCTGGATGGATAGAGAGGAAGCAAAACGGCGGCAGTGAGTAAATTGCGTTTTCCAATGGATGGCAAGCTTTTTTGTCCGTTTTTACATGCCTCTTTTTATGATCCGTTGGTGCAGTGTGACAGGGGCTTTACTGTTTTCCCACATGCTGTATTGATTGTACATTTATACTTCTGACATACCAAATTCTCATTTCCAACAAAAAGAAGGTAACAATGAATTGGCACCCATTTAGAAAATGTTTGCTGAAGAGAGACATTCTGCTTGCTCGGATTTTCCAGGTAGAACTGGGGATAGGAGATGTTAATGACCAGAGATATATCAATTAAATCTTAATCATCCAGTTTTAATCAAATAAATCAAAAGTAAACCAAGATTTGTCACAGAAGGTTTTAAGTAGGATGGATTTCTTGGCACCTTTATCAGAATCTGGGTCAGTTGGCAATTTCTCTTTCCATAAACTACTTTTGCATAACCCACTACAAAATGTTAACTGAAACCTAGTTTGATAAACCTACTGAGCTTCGCAGTGGTTATATTGAACAAAATAACACAGTGGTACTTTGATACTCATTGCTAATTGGTTCTGGGAAGTGAGATGAATACTAAAAACAATGAATACCAAATACATTTTCCCATAAGGAATAATGTGGTGAGTCACAAGACAGCCAACACCGACAAATTCTAGCTCATGTGTTGAGTACCAGACAAACAGTGAATATTGAAACCAAATGTCAAAATGTACCAAATTTGATGAGTTTCAAAGCAGTTGAGTATTAAGGTACTATTGTATAATAGATTTACAATATTGGTAAAACTGGAGTTCATTCAAGTTCATCTCAAATCCTCAAATCATGAATGCATCTTGAGTACATTATGAAAATAGTCTACCATTGTTTTCTTCTGGGATCTTTCCCCCAATTTCTTTTTTTAGATTTGTTTTTATCATGCTTTTTCATGTTTACATATCTCATTCTCATCTTTAACAACATTGTGGCATCATTGTTACATAAACAAATCTTCATACATTTATATTCATTTATATACATATATAATTTTTTTCTTATCTCAACTATTCTTATTCCTACTATTCAACCATTCATACCAATTATCCCATACCATAGTACTCTGACTCATCTTTGCTTTTTAGCTCTAGAGTGAGTTTGTCCATCTCAGCACATTCTAATATCTTTTGGATTATTAATTCCTCCAGCAGTATACTATCTCGCTTCCAACATTGTGCGAATGCAATCCTCGCCTCTGTCGTTATGTGTAATATCATTTATTTGGTCTTTTTACTACATTTCNCCTTAATTATTCCTAAAAGGAACAGTTCAGGTTTGAAGTCTATTTGACATTTCATAATTTCTTGTAACCAACTCCATATTTTGACCCAATAATTTTTAGCTTTGGGGCATAGCCACCACATGTGGAAGAAGATACCCTGGCTCTGTTTACATTTCCAACATCTTGGATTCATAATGGGATACATCTTTCCCAATCTTATTGGTGCCAAATGCCAACAATAAAACATCTTATAAAGATTCTCCTTATATGTTGCGGATCTTGTTAATATATAATTTTTACTCCATAGTTTTTCCCAGTCTTCTAATTGTATATTGTGTCCAATTTTTTTTGCTCATGCTATCTTAGACCTTTTTACTATGTCCTCTTCCATGTCAAATCTTAGCAAATCTTAGCTATTTCTGATTGTATCCTAAAGCCCCAGGATTTTCTGATAGCCTCCCATTCAAGACCTATCGAATTCCATCAATTTGGCTTTTGAAGAAACTAACACAGGAATGGATCCAAATGAATTTAAACACAATGAGATCTCATTAGAATCAGTGTGAAACATTAGGGGAAAATGACCTTAAGTCTATTGATTTCATTAGGAGCTACCTTTGATTAACTTAGGCTGCAGCCAACCTTTAAAGATGAGAATAATAGACTAGTTTTCATGTGGCACAATAAACAAACCCTTATTTCATATTGATTAGTGCACATAGTATTTTGACCAGATTGATAATGAATCAGGCTGATGGCAATAGCATTTATTGGTAATAATAAATCATATTGGTTTCTTGTGAGAGGAGCTGTTTTGCATTTAGATTATATTGGTCTGGTCATTTTATTCTGGTACATGTGTTTTAAGTTATGGACAGGAAATACACTGATTGCAATAACAAATCCATATTTCAGGCCCATGAATTATATCTGACACGAGTAAATCTCATAAGTTCATTTACAAAGAAAATGTTCTCTTCTTCAATGCATGGCAATTACGTTTTCCTTTATTGGAGTGTGCATCTGTTGGTTTCTTATGAATCAGTGTAGGTGAGATTAAAATGGGAACCCATCCAACATATTGCTAACTTGATGGCATTACATCGACATTTTTCCTTCACAACATAATGAATTAATACATAACAGAAAAGCAGAGTTGGGCAAGATCTTGGAGGTTTTTTAGTCCAACCTTCCTCTGCTCAATCATGAAACCTTATATCATTTCAGACAAATTTAAAATGTTTAAAATGAGAATCTCTTCTTTAAAACTTCCAGTGTTGGAGCATTCATAACTTTTGAAGGCAAGTTGTTCCACTGATTAATTGTTCTACTGTAACTGTCAGGAAATTTCTTCTTAGCTCAAGGTTGGGTCTCTCCTTGGTTACTTTCCATCCATTGCTTCTTGTCCTGCCCTCAGGGGCTTCGGAGAATAGCTTGACTCTCTCTTCTTTGTGGCAACCCCTTAAGTATTAGAATAATGCTATCCTGTCATCCCTTTTCATTAAATTAAACATACCCAATTCTGCAACTATTCTTTCTATTTTTTATCCTCAAGTCTTCTATTCATCTTTGTTGCTCTTCTCGGCACTCTTTCTAGAATCTCAACATCTTTTTTTTTACATTGTGGTGAACAAAACTGGATGCAGTATTCCAAGTGTGGCCTTACCAAGGCATTATAAAGTGGTATTAACACTTCACGTGATCTTGAGCCTATCCCTATGTTAATGCAAATTAGAATTTCATTGCATTTTTTGGTTGCCCCTGTTGGCTTATATTTAATTGGTTGTCCACTAAGACTCCAAGATCCCTCTCACAATCACTGCTATTAAGCCTGGTTTTGGTAGCTACAGCACCCTGCTGGCTCATATTTAAGTGGTTGTCCACTTAGGACTCCAAAATCCTTCTCACAGGTACTATGTATGCTATATCTGTGCATTTGGTATTTGGTACATTGTAATGGGAAAGACATAATATAGTAAGTGCGATGAAATCTTTCTAAAACACACCATTAGAATATTAATTTCAAGACTAAGGACTGAAAAATAATGAAACATTTGGGGAGTAATCAAGTAAATTGCATGTAATTACTTGAATGTTAAGATAAATGAAACTGAATCCATTTTAGCATTGTTAGTATCATACATAAAAATTGTCTGGATCCCACTTATATTTAAAGTCAAATTTTGTTCCTCTTTAGGTATCTGGCATTTTTAATACCAGATACCTAAAGAGTATCTGGCATTTTTCCCCTGTAAAATTGAAATAATGTTATTTACAAATATTTTTACCCTCAAAACATTTATAGTAAGAGCTCAGCAATTGATCTGGTCCAGACAATTTTTCAGGTTTAATTATTTTTATAGGTTTAGAACTTCTCTTTACTTTTATAGGTCCATTCATAACATGTCTTTGTTTTTCTGTCATCCTTGCTAGACTTTTTTTTAAAATTATTCATATATTTTCTTCAAAAAAATATCATTTCCTTTACACAAATTAAAATGGTACTGATGAAGCCCCTTCTTCATAGCTACATTATCCATTGCCTCTTTACTGAATTTCAGTATCATTTTCTTTCCTGAATTTGCTAGACAAATTCCCCAGTTTATTTGCAACTTCAGGGTTTTTTGGCTTCATGTAGCTCACTTTGAGTTCCATTTCTCTTACTGTTAACATCGATAACTGGTGTTTTAAAAGTTTAATTTGATGAGACATACTAACGTTCTCTAATTCTCCTCCTCCTCCTCTATTTATCTCATCAAAAATAGGCTGTGTTTCACTCCACCATTCTTTTTGAGTTCGTATTATATTGGATAAAATGAGCTCTGATAAAAACATTTTATTTGCATCCCAAAGTCATTCTTAAATCAGTAGCTTTATTTAAATTATTTTCAAAACATCCTTTTCCTCCTTTTTTACAGTCCTCCAATATTGCTTCCTTTCACAATGTTTTATTTATTATCCTTCTAAAAAATCCCTAAATATCCTTTTATAAACTAAATTTGCAGGGTTATAAGCAGAAAATCTTTGGTAAAATCTCTCCTTTAGAGCTCTTAATAGCGAAGTTCTTTGAGATCCAGATCCTATCTATTCTTAAGAAGGATCTAAGTTTTTATGAAAAGCAGATGTAGTTTCTATAACTTTTGTTTCTCCATTCATTGAAAGTCTTATTTCATATTCTATGTAAAGGAACTCAAAGAAGATTGTAAAAAGACTTAAACGCATTTATACAAATATCAAACTTGTAAGATTTGGGTTTTCTTTTGTGACCTAATGTTGCAAAGCAGATTTCTCCACCAATAGGAATGTAGCATACCTATTGCAAAAAAATATTGGAAGAAAATTTGCATATGGCTGGAAACTATGATGAAACAATACATAGACTTGAAACTTGAGACATTCCAGTTGGGCATGCTACCAGAAAACTATAAGGGTTTTGTTCCGTCCAGAAAGAAGTACGTGAGACCGGGTTCCAAACAACAACTATTTATTAAACTCGCAAGGCAAAAGTATATGGAACAACAGCCCAAGCTGCAGCAGCCCTTTTTATAGCAGCTTGCCTGCGGCTTGTGGCCAATGACACTCTTTTGACTGTAACCGCCATTTGGCGGGCTTCCCAGATTGTTCTTGAATAACCAATCCACAATGGCCTTTTCGGCCAAGCAGAAAGAGGAACTTGGAACCTACCACGTTCCATACCAAATACCCCTCCCCCTTACTTCAGTCCGATGTGTGTTACATAATCATGCAGGTAGGTGGGGCTTTTTCTAGTCCTGGTTGACCTGCGCAGCTCAGTCACAGCGTGGTCTTTGAGTGGTTCAGATGGGATCGCTGTTTCTCTTGCTTTCTCCATGGAACCTCCTGGAAGGGTGAGTCAGCCTTGCTGCTCCCACCTGAGTCTCTCAGGCCGGTTGAGATGGCTCCGTCACTCCCTCCTGGTTTGACCGGGTTGGTCAAGGCTGGCCTGGCTGCCTCCTTCCAGGAAGGCCTCACTTCGCTCTCCTGCTCCCAGATTTCCTTCTTGGGGTTCATCTAACCATGAGTGCTCTTTTTGTTTAGTTAAATTGTCTTTTTTGTAGTGTTTGTTGTCTTGTTATGGGAGGTTTTTTATTTATTTGTATTTCCCCCCTTCCTTGGCTGTTTTTGGGTCGATATTTATTTTTGATTCTATGATGTTTTTTCGTTCGAGGTGGCGGAAACGAAGCTGGTTCTATGTGCCACTTCCATTCCCTGCCGTCGTCTAAGAGTAGTCAGTAGGACCGGGGTCCTGTAATTTGGGTGATGGTGGCTGGAAGCCACAATGGGTCCCTGGTGAGGTTTTGGCATAGACCAGGTCACCAAGTTCAAACAATACGATATTTGCTGGAGGAATCGGGGGGTTTGTCCCAGGTGTAAGTGCAATCTGTCCAGGTAAGAATGTAGTTTCCTACCCATTAGGAGTTCTGCTGGGCTTTTGTTAGTTGTGCTGCTTGGGATAATATGCTGCAAAGTAGTAGTCGGTTTAGTTTGTCTTGTACGTCCCCCTTGTCCATTCTCTCTAGGCCCTCTTTAGTGTACCGGACCATTCGTTCAGCCCTGCTGTTCGCAGCCGGATGGGCCAGCGCAGTTAAGGCATGTCGGATACCCTGGCAGCCAGTACTGTTCGAATTGCAAAGCTGTAAAGTGGGGCCCATTATCCGAAACCAGTACATACGGTACCCCATGTGTCACAAAGAGTTTTTCTAGCTGTTTCATTACAGCTTCGGTGGTTGTGGAAGCCATGAGGATGACTTCCAACCAGTTTGAGTATGCATCCACGACTATCAAAAATGTGTTTCCTTCATTGGCCGGCAAAGTCAATATGTACTCTAGACATGGACCCAGGGACTTTCCCAGTCTCTTACTGATGCCTGTGGGGGTAGGCCTCAATTTTTGACAGTCATGGCATGTTTGTAACCCAGCGTTCAATGTCTTTGTCCAGCCCTGGCCACCAGACATAACTCCTGGCCAGGGATTTCATTTTGACTATGCCTGGGTGCCCCTTGTGCAATATGCCCAGAACGTCTTCTGGAGACTGTTTGTAATCACCACCCTATCACCCCATAAAATGCATCCTTTTTCTGTGGACAGTTCGGTCTGTCTGGCACGAAATGGTTTAAAAGTCTCAGTTTTGTTCTCCTCCAGCCAGCCTTTACCTACCAATTTAATATGCGTGCTGTCAAAGGGTCTTTATCTTGTGCTCTCGCGATGTCCACTGCAGTCAGTGGCAGGTCTGGGCAGGTCTCAAGCTGAAGTGTGGAGGTATTTGGTGCGGGTCGTCTTCTGTGATAGGCAGTGGGGAACAGCTCAGGGCATCGGTGTGTGTGATGGCTTTGCCAGGTCGGTGAATCAGCATGTAGGAGTAGGCAGTGAGGAACTCAGACCACCTTTTCATTCTAGGTGACAGAATGTTCGGGTTGGCTTGTTGCCTGCTAGGATTCAAGAAGGGGCTTGTGATCAGTTATTATAGAAAAAGTTCTACTGTAAAGGTACTCATGGAATCTTTTGACTCCGCGATGATTGCGAGGGCTTCTCTATCGAGTTGGCTGGAATTGTGTTCTGACTTGGAGAGTGTCTTGGAGTAAAAGGTGACCGGTGCCTCTCTGCCGTCTGGTAGCTGGTGGCTCAGAATGGCGCCAACCCTAAAAGGCGATGCATCACAGGTGACCGTCAAGGGCAGGGTATTGCTATACTGGATGAGAACGGTGTTGGACGTTAATAGATCTTTGATACCCTGGATGGCTTTTTGTTCTTGGTGGCCCCATGTCCAAGTGTTTTTTTTATCTAACAGTTGATGTAGGGGTTCTGCTGTTGTTGCCTATGAGGCAGAAACATGTAAAAATTTATGAGGGTCGGAACGCTTGAAGGTCGGTTTTGTTCCTGGGCCTGGCAGCGTCTGGTTGGCATTTTTGCTGAGACCAGTACATCATAAAAGTAAGGGATGACACCTTTGATTCCATTTAGCTGGCATTCCATGAGGCTTTGGAACACACCTGAGGCAACGCTAACACTGAATTGGAGACTGTTACACTTGAATGCCCCTCTATGTGTTACAACAGTCTATGCCTCTGCTGTAATAGGATCAATGGGTAGTTGTTGATACGCCTGTGTGAGGTCGAGCTTCGCAAAAAATTTTCCTCCCCCCAGCGAGTGCAGTAAATGTTGTACTACCGGCACTGGGTATGCACTTTGTTGGAGCGCATGGTTCAGGCTTGCCTAATAGTCTCCGCAGATTCACACTGACCCATATGGATTCACTGATGTGACGATAGGTGTTTCCCACCTGCCATGGTCGATTGGCTCTAAAACCCCTTGAGCTATTAATTTATTCAGTTGCTCGTCAATTTTTGGTTTTAACGCGAATGGGACGCGTCTAGCCTTTAAACGGATGGGGGCTATTTTCAGGTCTAGGCTAAATGAAATTGAGGTCCCTTGTACTTGCCTAGAGTCCTGTCGAAAACATATTGGAATTCTTTTAGCAGGCTCTCCTCCCAGTTGGCTGTTGCAATGTGGTTGATCCGGTCATCCCGATTCCCAGGGGCACGAACCATTTGATCCCTAGCAGACTTGGGCAATCTCGGTCGATGATGGTCAGAGGCAAGATTTCGGCATGGTTTTTATATTTGATGAGGAAATGTCCAAAGCCTACTACCGGAATTCGATTTCCCTGATAGTCTTTTAGCACTAGTCTTTGTTTCTGTAGTTCTCTCTGTTTAACGTTGGTATCAGGCGCCAGATGGTATTCCAGGATACTATGGATAGGAACGACCCTGAGTCAACTTCCATCTCGTGGGGCCTCCCCTCGATGCTCACCTCTATCCAAGCCTTCTTTCCACTGTCCGCCCTGGCATTTCCAATGGTGACTGTCTGATGCGTTTCTTCCCTGTCACCGGTTCTCTTGTTACAGTTCCATCTGTTGCCGACGTGTCTTTCTTCATGTCTGGGGGGGGTGTACTGCCGTGTCTTTTTGGACTATTGCTCTTTTTGTTGCGGCAGAACCTTTCGATGTGCCCCTTTTTATTCAAGCCCTGCATATTGCATTGAGGAACCTGCATTCAGCTCGCAGGTGGTTGCCTCCGCAGCCCGCACATTGAAAATCTCACTGATTTCTCCTCTTTTTGCCCCATTTTTTATCTGAATGGAGTCTATGGACATCTTCATCATTGTCCTCGGTATCACTTTGGGATTTGATGTCTTCGTAGTGGGCTCTCGCTGTGGGCTGTTTCTTTCCTTTCTCTGCCTTCTTCTCCCTGGGTTGGGTTGGCAGGTCTGGAATTGCGTTCATTTGCCGCATGGTGGCTGCTGAGCTTCTTAGCTGCTTCGGCGGTGGTTGCCTCTGCAATTGCCTCAGCCATGGTTATGTTTGGCTTATTCAAGAGTTTGCTCTGAAGGGTACTGTCCTTCAGACCGAGGACCATTCGGTCCCTCATGGCCTGTTCCATGTTCTGGAACTCACAGGCTCCTTTGATGTGTCTCAAGGCTGTTACAAAATCTCCAATCATTTCATCCTCCTTCTGGTCCCTCTTATAGAATTTGTGCCTTTTTATTAAATTCGAGACCACCGATGCGTAGTGTGCTTGGAGCATTCTGTTCAGGTTGGACCAAGTCATCTGTTTGACATCTCTGGGTTCACCAGCCCCTTCACCATTTTAAAGATGGCTGGTCCACAGTGTGTAAGGAAGACAGCCCTCTTCCTTTTGTCCGAGATTTCTTCCATTTCGTTGCTTTCTAAAAACATAAGAAAGCCAATCGATATACGATTCCCAATCCTCCTCATCAGGATTGAATGGTGCGGGCATCGTGTTATTACTGGCCATCTCTCTCGCTTGGTTCAGATCGCCATGTGCTTCAGTCTCACCTTCTACGACGATCCCACCTTCGTCGCCAGTATTCCGTCCAGAAAGAAGCGTGTGAGACCAGGTTCCAAACAACAACTATTTGTTAAACTCGCAAGGCAAAAGTATACAGAACAACAGCCTAAGCCCCGGCAGCCCTTTTTATAGAGGCTTGCCTGCGGCTTGTGGCAATGACACTCTTTTGACTGTTCCTGCCATTTGGCGGGCTTCCCGGATTGGTTCTTGAATAACCAATTCGCGAGTGCCTTTTTGGCCAATCAGAAAGAGGAACTTGGTACCTACCACGTTCCATACCGAACAGGTTTACATATTTAATTTTACATATTTTACAGCCAAGATTGTATACACACAATACTGGAAAAATGAAGAAACAGAAAACCCCTACAGATAATATAATCAAAAAGATTCTGGAATGTGCAGAAATGGATAGGGTACTCTAAAAATTAAAGAAAAAGAAGATTCGGAATATTTTATACATGGGAACTTTTCTACAATGATAAGTAGATCGATACCGAGGTTAGATGAATGGGTTATGTGAAAATATGGATTACATGGGAAAGAAATCTTTTGGCAAAATTTTTGATGGGTATATAATTGATGTCAATATTGAAGATTGTATACTTTCTCATAAAGATTGACATTATCTATATATATAAAAGCAAAATACCACTCATGCACATCACAAAATCTCCAGAACCATAATGCCTACAAACTTGATATTTAGCACATATGTTCCTCTTGGCTTTTAGATGCTT
>BHFT01027836.1:0-13816 GCA_004320025.1 Laticauda laticaudata
TGTGTGTGTGTGTAATGGGTGTCTTCTTGCTATTATCTTGAATTACACTGTAAGCTGTCTAGGACCTGTGCTAATTGAAAACTTTTGGTCAACATTACCTTATGTAACTCTTCAGATTATTCTAGCGGTTTATATCATTTTCACTTTCTCCATTATTCCTGCCTCATCCTCAGAAGAGAGTTATGATTCAGGACTTTTCACAACTTTCTATTTCTGCAACAGCTAAAGGTTTGGATGAAAATTGTCCACTCCAAAAGTCTTCAGGAATGGTTGAAAGTAAATTTGGACCATTACTCAGTAGATTGACTCATCTATCCCCCAAAAATGATACCATTGCTCCTTAATCATTAAAGATCATTTGTCCTCATCTATCTCTAGCTTTTGTCAGCTTTGAAAAGCAAGGACAAAGGCTTATAGAGTTGAACATAAATGATGGGAAAACCCTTATGATCTACCTGCTCCTATTTGCTACATTACACTCAACCTTGTCTAATTGCTGATGAGTCACAGCATTTTTTTTTCAATCTGTCATCTGATTTTGAGTCCATGTCCCAAAGGAGCTCCTTAGATTTCTTCATTTGCTTTTATCTGGTGACTCAGGCTTTTTTCAAGAGTATAAATTGGCACATACATTGAATATGCTCTCTGTTGCCATACAAAATGGTAATATGTTGATCTTTTTGCTCCTACTTTAAACTCCCTCCTTCGTATTCTTTAGATTTTAATTGTCAAACAGATCTTCTCATCTTCTGCTGTATGGTCCCTTTCCCTCTTACTTTCCCTATTTCCTAATTTCTTTCTCTTTTTTGCTTTAGCTTAACTGATCATTTTAATTGTTGAGTTGGATGTTTCCCTGGTGTGGTTACATCATAAATATTTGTTTATTTCTTCACTATTGTTATAAACTTTAGGTCTATATACATGCTTTCCCCAATTCTCACTTTACTTACATAGAAACTTTTTAAGAGGAGTGTTTGTGTGTGAAAGAGAGAGGGGTGGAGAGAGAGAGAGAGAGAGAGAGAGAGAGAGAGAGAGAGAGAGAGAGAGAGAGAGAGAGATTCATCCAAGCTTCCTAAAAGGAAGTATTTGATTTTAATAATTCCTACCCAATCCTTTCCCAGAGACCAACTGAAGATATCCATAGAATTGTTCTCTTCTACTCTAATCACACTTCTCCACAGGAAATAGCCCTAAAATAGCTCATTTTTCTTTCTGTTATGTGTTTACATTTTTGTGGACCCAAGTGTTCGCCTCACATATTACTATTCTGATGTTTTTCCCCTTTTCTCTGCTTTCAAAACTCTTGAAGAACTTCCCAATTTGCCTCAGATTCCCTGAGGTTTTAATCCTGAAAAACATGTGGGCTGTTGCAGAAGAAATTCTTCCATTACAAGAATAATTGTAGCAATAAGGGAATATTCATCACAAATATCTGAGAATATGTCTCTTAGTACAGAGACTAGCTCAATGTCTGTACGCTTGTTTACAACTTGGAAAACACTGGATATTGCTAAATATTTCCTACTTTAAAATCTGAGCCATGCTTCTAGACAGCAATTGGAGAGTTCATCTCATGTTAGCTCTCCGTTTATTTCTGTCTCTCAGATGCTTTTCTTCTGAAAGTGTTACTAACTGAATAAGTCCATTATTTCATTCTTGAAAATCACTTTCCATTTCCCCAGTTCATCACATTTTGAAACCATAAGTAGCTCAAGATCGTAGAGGCCAGAGGGGAATTATATTGTATAAGAAATGTTTAATGCGCTGCACTAAATTACAAGCATGGAATTGTGAAGAATTTAAGTTATAAAGGAAATGAGAAAGGATAATATTTTTACACTTTGATTTACTAATGATAGTGTTTTATTGCCTGTGGTGAAGTGTATGTATCGTTGCAACATTTAGCTGGGTTGAGAATTCATAATTCAGGCAATGTGTTATACTGGGCTTTTGCAGATACAAATTCACATTTGCTCAGAATACTAAAAATATTAGAGGTTGTAGTGTTTTAGATGGAGTGATGCCCATGTTCACACGCATAGGGCAAGGCTCAGTTTACACACATTTGCTCTTATGTGGATACTTAAAATAGCAATAAGATGCCTTTTTACCTAAAAACTCCCAAAGTAGCTCAGTGAAAAAGTAGCTCACTCTTTCACACACAAACACTACAGTCAAGCACATGAAAATACAAGAAAAGGCCAATGGATTAATTGAAAGAAATATTAATGAGACAAAAATCACCTGTTCAATGGTCTTGAAAAAGTTCGTGATTCAAATATCTTTCTGAAAAGAAAATAATGTGAGTATTAGAGCAGTCCCAGGGAAAAATGTACACCCTAAGTACTGGTGTTCATTATCTTCATATTTAGTTATGGTGGTGGGATCTAATATAAGACTTCATTAGAGGATTTCTATTGGTTGACATATTTGTGCAAAGAAGGATATAGAACAGAACAGAGCAAAGCAGAACAGAACAGAACAGAACAGAACAGAACAGAATAGAATAGAATAGAATAGAATAGAATAGAATAGAATAGAACAGCTTTATTGGCCAAGTGTGATTTGACACACAAGAAATTTGTCTTGGTGCATATACTTTATGTTTTCTTGGTTAAAATGGCAAATGGCAGCATAAAGGGCTTCATTCAATTTTAATGTTGCCACTGGAGATAACAAATTGTCATTTTGGACCTGATTTTATCCTTTGTTGATTTTTTTGTTGTCAAGAGGCATAGGTGGAAGGAGACATAATTCAGTGGTTTTCTTAGAATCTAAGGTCACTTGTAATCTGGAGGTAGCTTCTTCAGGTTTAGGATTTGAGGTGTGCCAAGAAAATAAACTGAAAATCATGGTGATTAAATAATCTGGAGTTAGAGTTAGAGTTAGGATTCTCCTGGACTCATGACTCCTTCTCACAAAGCAGATGGCAGTTGTGCCGAGGACATACTTTGCATAACAGTAGATCATGCATCAGTTACCCACTCTCCTGGACAACCAAGACCTGCTCATAGTCCAAAGATCTGCTCATAGTCACCTTCCATCTTCTACTGCAATGCACTTTACATGGGGCTGCCCTTGAAAAGCGCCCAGAATAGCAATAGCACTTAGACTTATATACCACTTCATAAGGCTTTACAGTTGTCTCTGAGCTGTTTATGGAGTCAGTAAACTGCCCCCAACAATCTAGGTGCTCATTTTACTGACCTCAGAAGGGTGGCAGAAACTCTAATTAGTTTAAAACAAGGGTCTTCAAACTTGGGAACTTTAAGACTTATGGACTTCAACTCCCAGAATTCCTGAGCTAACATGACTGGAAGAGGAATTCTGGGATTTGAAGTCCACAAGTCTTAAAGCTGTCAAGTTTGAAGACCCCTGGTTTAAAATGTAGCGATCTTCATGGTTTTATGCAAGTCTACATTTGTACCATTCATGTGTGAATTGCATTGATTGCCATTTTTCTTCAAGATTCAATTCAAGGTGCTTGTTGTCACCTTTAAAGCCCTACAGGATTGGTGACAGATTATTTGAGAACTGTTTGTCATTTACATCTATCCAAGTCACAAGGATAGGGAGGTAGGGTATATAATACCCTCCTTTTATTAAGGAAGACCACCAAGAAGGACCAAGAAGAAAGGCCTTCTTTGTGATGGCATCTTTCCTTTGGAGATAAGGTTGACTGCCACCTTGACACTTTTTTTTTCCCCAAAAAGTTTTATTGATTTTTTAACAACAAACATACACAAACAAAACACAAAACATGAAAAAACATAAAACATATTTTTTGAAAGCTACCTGATCCTGATCTCTTTCTACAGACACCAATTCAAGTTTGTGCTCATTTTTGTATACCATTCCATATCTTATTACCATTCTACACTTTCTATATAGCATCTCCCCTCTTTTAACTCTCTTAATTCTATTTTATTTATTTCATCTCAATTTAGATCATTATACTTATATCCTTGTCTGTCCTCTTTCAGCTGTCCATTATCTTTTCTCATTAAAGCAAAAATTTTCCTGTAATCACTGATTGGAGTATGACGCCTTTATATCTTTCCCGCAAATTTATAACACTTAATATAATACATAACTTTCATTTAGATTCTGCTTAGTACATTCTAAAGCTACATACAATATTTTAAAAAAAGAGATTATAAATATATGATATAATTAAACACAACAATCCATACCAATTCAATTCTATCATTATAATTAATATTCATTTAAATCTTAAACATTTCACACATTACTTTTCAAATAAGAATCAACTTTCTATGGGAACCTTATAAATTTTACATAGTTACTTCTCCCCATTTTACTTATATTTTAAAACATTGTATAATTAAAGTGTTCCCATTCCTTCCTAATTCAATTCTCTCATTTATTTCATTTCATTCTTTTTATTCAACAGGTTTCACTAAATTACACTAAGTATTTTTATCCCACTTTTTAATCATATGTTGTTCCAATTTTCTAGCATTATTTCGAACGTAAGCATAACAATACAATCTTATGTACCTTTGCAGAATCTCTTTTTCAATTAATTTTTTACCCATTGTCTCTGATATAGTCCTGTTCTTACCTCTTGCTCCAAACCTTTGTAGCTTCTCTTCCCTTCCTTCCTCCCTTGCTTCTTCACTCTGCCCTTTTTCACCACTTTGTCTCTCCAACTCCATTTCCCTCTTCTGTGTTCCCCTTTTCTGTTGCTTTCTGACATTATATCCACTTTTCACCTTATTTTTCCCTTTTTGATTGTTTTTTAGGTCTTAAATTCTCCATTCTCTTTCCCCTCTTTCCCTTTTCTCCCCAACTAAAGTTACTTATTCATTAAAGATGGCTTCTTCTTTGTCCTAGTCTTCTTGCTGCTCAGTCTTTTCTTGTAGTTTCTCATAGGTACCAATCGCCATTTCTAAGAAGTGAAAAGTGGAGCAAGAGAGCCCTTCCCTTCTTGTTCCTCTTCTTTATATTTTTTAAATTCCATTTTCAGTTCATCCACAAGTGATGCCATTGTAGAAAGAAAAATTTTTAAACAACCACCCAATTGTTTTTCATCACTCAATATACTTTCCAGAAGTCCCAAAGTCACCAAACAGACACAAACTGTTTCATTTTACACTTTCTTCTTTTTTCACTTTCTCTTTCCTGGGGTTTAGTTACAAAGTTCCAGTTAAGATACATCTTTAGAAAACTTACAATTTAATTTTAGATTCTTTTAAATTCCAAGCAGCCTCCTCCTGCCAAATCCTGCTCTTATTCTTTTCCTCTACCTCCCACTTACAGCAAAAAAAAAGGTTTTTAAGTGTTCAGAAACTTTATTGTTCCCCTTGACATTTAATATTCAGTTTAATTACCTATTGGTGCCAAAGCGGGTTTTTCTGATTTCTCATTCTTCTCTCTTCACTGTCAACGTAAGGAAGGAGAGTGAAAGAAAAAAAACTTTCCCTTTTCCACTTTCATTTACAGCTTCCAAATCTTCTTTGGGAGTGATGTATCTTTTTATTCAAATTTAAAATCCAGGATATCTCAGTTGTTGCTTCTTATCCTGGTCAGCCAAAACTTTCACTTCTTAATTTCCTTCTGCACTTTCTTTTCCGGCTGAGTGCTTCTTTGTAGCAGCCATTTCTGGCCACCGCTCTTACCACCTTTGGGAAAGGGAGTTTAGCCAGCTGAGGAGGAAAGATACGGCTTTCCTCGACCCTGCTGGAATCTCCCCCCTCTTCACCACCTCTACGGGGTGGCTTAGCCCCGAAGCCAGCTGGCTTGGGGTGCTCCAGCGGAGAGCCCAGGCAGAAACTGCACACAATCACGGATTCCTGTCTGCCACCGAAGACCTGCAAACCGGAAGTCCACCTTGACACTTTTTTGAAAGACCCCAAAGAAATGGTTTTGTCATTTGTGCCAGAGTGAGTGATGTCAGGGAATTGTGCAGCCAGTGTCCAAATGAAGCCAAAGATGCTGATACAAACTTGTAGTTTTATACAAATGAACAATTTTTACATCAATATATACAGCAAACCAGATAGCCAGGCAAACAGGAGCATCATGAGGTAAATCACACAGGGAACACAGAAGAAAAATGGGGGAAAGGGTGGGACTCCCCTTGTACACCCATATTAACCAATCACAGCACAGATTGCCTCACACAGGAGCCAGTACTCTTCTGCCAATCAACCACAACTCTTTGTTCTGGCTCACAGCACAACCCCACTGTTCTAGCTACTAAATTTAAATAACTTAACAGTGTGTTGGGTGGCCATAAAAATGTTCTAAATAAATAAACAGTAATAAGCAAGCAAAACCAGCATTATTCCTTGAAGTGTAAAACACCCAAAGTTTCTGTTTCAGTTGCACTTAGTAACTTGCAAAGCATTGTTTTCCATCCCACAATATTTTCATCCTCATCCCTATTGCAGTTTCAATTATTCATTTAAACAGAATCATAAATGTTGCACTATGACCTGGAGACCTGCAAGCCAAACAGTATAGTAATCAGTCCTCTTATTGACCTGTCCTGACAATGTATTACTGCTGGATTGTTCATCAGAGAAAAGTGAGATCTGAACAAGAGCAGACTTGCTTGGAGAACGAATGGGAGATGCAGCACTTCTACATGCAAAATTGAAAAACAGAAAAAAGTAGGCATACGCTGCTGGGACTGGTGAGGGAAAGGAGAAACAAGTCAGAAATAGGAAAACTTTATCATTGGCAGCACAAAAATGTTTAATGCTGGGATACTGTTTTATTAAAAGAGATAAGATTTGGAGTGGATTGTGCTTTCAGAAGATAAAACAGTATTTTACCTAGTTATCCCAAAGGTGTTTTTTTTTTCCCCAAAAGGCAACTAGACTTTGGTTTTTCTTGAAGACATTTTGCTTCTTATCAAAGAAGCTTCTCCATTTCGGACTGAATGGTGGAGAATGGAAGGATTTATATTCCATGCTGAAACATTTTTCTTGGAAGAAATGTCTTCAAGGAAAAACAAAGAAAATCCATCCCTGGGACAACCATGACCTGGATGGCTGAAAATTTCCATAGAGATTTTCCCAGTTAAAAGCCAGGAAGAAGACAACTAAAGGTCCTTCTCCATTATTTCTGATTAGTGTTTCTCAATCTTTGCAACCTGAAGATGTGTGAATTTCAACTCTCAGAATTTCCCAGTCAATATGGCTGGCTGTGGAATTCTAGGAGTTGAAGTCCACACATTTCAAGTTATCAAGATTGACAAATATTGGTCTAAATCCATAGGTCACCTCAAGGAAATCATAATAAATTAAAAGTTATGTCAGGATATTCTAAGAAGGGAAAGGGATACTGTTTCAAAAGTGTCTTTGAATGTGCAAAAAATGATGACCCTTAACCATATTTCTAGCTTAATGAAAAGAAGGTGAAGGAGAGACATGATAGCAGTGTTCCAATATCTCAGGGGCTGCCACAAAGAAGAGGGAGTGAAGCTATTCTCCAAAGCACCTGAGGGCAGGATAAGAAGCAATGGGTGAAAACTAATCAAGGAGAGAAGCAACTAAAGCCCATGTCCCACTGCACCAACGGATGCAAAGAGGATGTAAAACTTTAAAAAAAGCTTGCCATCCATTGGAAAACGCGATGCATCCATTGTGTACTCACTGCATACGTGTTTCATACGCTCTACCCCTCCAGCATCCATCCACTGAGATTTCATCTGCCCAAGAAGTTTTGAGCTGCACAAAACTTTGTGAACGGATGAACTTTCTGCTGTGTACAATGTAAATCCATGACATCCGAGCAACAAATGTTCTATTTCCGTTTATCATCCATTAAACGTCCACTGTATCCTCTCTGCATCCTCTGAGCATCCTCGCAACNCCCCTGAAATTTTGCTCATCCGCTGTGTCCTTTATGCATACGTTTTGTGTCCGTCGGCCAGTGGGACAGGGCCTTTAGAACTAAAGAGTGTTAGACAGTTAGAACTATTAATCAGTGGAACAACTTGCCTCCAGAAGTTGTGAATGCACCAACACTGGAAGTTTTTAAAAAGATGTTGGGTAATCATTTATCTGAAGTGGTATAGGGTTTCCTGCCTAGGCAGGGGGTTGGACTAGAAGACTTCCAAGCTCCCTTCCAACTTTGTTATTCTATTCTATATAAAGCAAAGGACATATTAAATCAATGAGGATTAATTATGCTGTGTGTATTTTTCATGCTAACACTGCTCCTGTGAGACAGATCCAACAATTGTTGCTGAATTGACTTTATTGTGTTGGCTTCTTCTACCTGTTGGGATAGAATGATCATTCTAATATACCATGATATCAAAATGGCCCAGCACAATTCACTGAGCTATCTGACACTGGCATCAGAATTGCTCCCAAATGAGAGATGTGTCAAAATTTACCATTGCATAAATTAATTAGTCTTAACTTGTTGCTTGATTTACTGCTATGGGCTATCCTCTTTAAAATCAAGGACCCTCCACAATTATTTAATCCAATAAAGGTGAGATTTGCTGTAAGACATAGCCTTTTCTACAGCCATGAAATGGTATGAAAATATTTGGTCTCTCCAATATTTAGGCAACTTTAAACAGAAATCAGAAAGTCTTCTATATAGTACACAGTATGTCACATGGAATGAGACAGCTTAGTGTGTCCAACTTGGCACAATAAATTCAGCATGGCCAACTCACCACAGTCAACTTAACATGGCCAACTCACCATGGGACAACTCACTGTGACCAGTTTACCATGGGACAACAATCCAATTAAAACAATTAAAAGATTCTTTTAATTATCATTCAGATTTTATTTGGTCTCTCCTTTTGCATCCATTCTTTAATTTTTCCATTCCATCATTTCTTCAATGTTAGTGTAACTCTTGCTCCATGGTGAATTGTCCCAAGGCAAGTTGGCTGTGGTCAGTTGTCTTGCAACAATTTGGGTGAGGTGAATTGGCCATAGCTAGTTGGCCACATCAAGTTGGCTTCACTGAGTTGTCTTAGACCCCATGTCACATATCCTAGATTGCATGTCTTGGGAAACGTATGCCTGAATTTGTGGACAATTGATGGATGATGCTTATATTTTATTCCTGCTGAGACAACTGGTCTCTTTTCCTGTGCTCAAATAGCCATAAGCTTACAACCATTATAACTGCATCCTATGCTTCTATTTCTATCAGGCTGAAAATCAAAACTGACACATGATGATTCTTCCAAATTGAGTTCTTTATTATTTCATATCTATAAGTGGAGTCCTGCAAGATTGGGTATTCTACTATCTGTATTTACAATACACTCTGTAAGCGATAAGGGAGAGATTGTCTTCATCCTCTTTCTCTCACACATAATATCGAGACTAAGTTGCCTCTTAATCATCTGAAATGCACCTCCTCACTCCTGGGAATCCAGCTCCTTATTACATTTCATCACAATTATTCAGATTATGATATTGCATCAATTATAGTAGGACTCTCCCAAAGCCCAGGAGCAGATGTTTGGCTACAATTGGTTGTCCCTCTTGATAGAAAACTTTCAAAATATTATCTGGAAATAAATAGGGCCACTAGAAGTCAACAAGGTGGGGATTGGAACCTCTTAGACTTAATCTTGTTCAAATATAATACATATATATCACCTTAACCAATGGTGGGATTCAAAAATTTTTACTACCAGTTCTGTGGGCATGGTTTGGCGGGCATGGCAGGGGAAGGATATTGTAAAATCTCCAGTCAGAGGTGGTATTTGCCGGTTCTCTAAAATACTCAAAATGTCCTCTACTGGTTCTCCAGAACTGATCAGAACCTGCTGAATACCACCTCTGAACTTAACATATATTATGTAGTACATATCCAAGAATCTTGCCTTTTCCAGCTTTTCTTAACCTGGACAACTTCCAAATGGGCAGATTTCAATTCCTAGAACTACCAGCAATGGAATAATATTAATGAAAAAGTCAAAAATCTACATATTTAGAATACAGAATAATAGAATCTGAAGGGACCTTTGGAGGTCTTCTAGTCTACCCCCCTGCTCAAGCATGAGTCTCTATACCATTTCAGATAAGTGGTCATCCAGTCTCTTCTTAAAAGCTTTTAGTGATGAAGCATCCACAACTTCTGAAGGCAAACTTTTTCACAGGTTAATAGTTTTCACTGTCAGGGAATTTCTCCTTAGTTCTAGGTTGCTTCCTCCTCTTATTCTCATCGTTGGAAGTTGCTAACTTATGGAAAACTGGCCCATGCTATAATTGTACTTAGAATATGACCTTCTAGACCTGCTCCTGAACTAAAAGTTACTGCAGGGTTTCCCACACTTGGCAACTGTAATATGTGTGGACTTCAATTCCCAGGATTCCCCTGCCACAAAAGTGTTTAAAAATAACTGAAAGGCAAATAACCAAGCCAAGGAACTGATCATATCAACTGTTGATGGTTTTCCTGTTACAATAACATTATTCCTGACTTAGTTTTTTCTTGTGCACAGTGATGCAACTTTTCATTCCTATAGATCCATGATGGTGAACCTATGCATGTGTGCTGGAAGTGACATGCAAAACCATCTCTGCAGGCATGTGAGCCTTCACCCCAGCTCAGTCCCACTGTGCATGAGTGCGCTTCCCACCAGCCACTTGATTTTCAAGTATCTTCCGTGAATGCGTGGGAGATACTTGCATATGTGCAGGGGTGTGTGTGGAGAGTGGGAAGGCATGTGTATATGCAGGGCTGTGGTGGAGTGCCAGGTGGTCCTGTGATCATGCGCAGGGTGTGGGGGGAGCATGGGGAGTCCCATATGCATGCACAAGCGGGCAGGAGGAGGGGGAGTGGGTTACGCATGCATTGCATTATGGATGCAGGCACATATGCGTGTTGTCCTGTGCATTAACAAGCACTTTCAGTGTGCAACCACAAAAAGGTTAGCCATCATTGCTATAGATAGTAGGGAGTTCTTTTGAAGATTACAAAATTGGAGAATCTGTCAGATCTTTAACATATGTATAATTGGCTAAGTCTAATCTAATCAGTTTGGCAGATAATACTTGAATGACTTCTTTGAAAAAGAAGGCATAATGTTATAATTGAGTGTTTCTTGGCATCCTAACATTCCATCTCTTTCAAGAAGATTCACAACCAATAGCAGAACTGACCTTCATTCAATCAAGTTGACAAATGATTTCTTCAGCAAGTTCTTCTCTGTACCCAGCCACCCACTCATCCCAAACCCAGCTGTTTCCTAGAGGAATGATGCTACTTCACTTAGTTTCCTTTTTTGTGTGGATAACGATTGAGAAAGTAAATAAACATAGCAGCAGCCAAACAACTGTTCAAATAACAGGGTTTCTTTCCCCATTTCAAATAAAAAAGGCAATTCCCAAAGGAAAATCTTTCTTTTTTTTTTCTTGCCACTCAAAGGATGGAGAGGTGCAATTTGATTTCTTGGTGCACAAGCTGGAAGAAAGGTATAATTTAATTCCTTTCACAAACTGGCAAAAATATTATTGTTAAGCATTTAGTGAATAGAAAACCAGGATGCTTATCGGATAAACATATAAACCATGCTATCATTTCAAGCTGAAAATGTAGGAAGAAAAACTAATTGCATCATGAACTTGTTTTTCACACATATCCTAGTTAGCCTTTTTCAACTGTCCTCTAACTTTAGCGCAGAAGTTAATATAGGCATCCCCCATGTTAGCTAGGGCATGCTGGGAGTTGACACCCACATATCTTCAAGCTGCTAATATTGTGAAACAATGGCCAATACAGTATCCTCACCTTAGTTTCTCCTAAGTGGGAGGGCTCTTTCTTAGTAGTGCGATTCAATTGATATAACAACTGGTTCAGTGGTTGTGCGTTTTGCATGTGTGTCCACCCTTTAAAAAGGCCTATTTTCAGCTATAATACCAGTGGTAGGATTCTTTTCTTTTTTTTTACTACTGGTACTGTGGATGTGGCTTATTGGGTGTGGTGTGATGTGGTGGAGATGGTTTGGTGGCTGTGGCAGGGGAAGGGTACTGTAATAATTCCTCCCCATTCCTGGGGGAAGGTTATTGCAAAATCCCATTCCCTCCCCACCCCACTAACCTGTTTTCCAGCTCGTTGTCCTGTGCAGGGCAACAAAAGAAGTTCCAGCCGATCAGCTGCGACTCAGGAGACAGAGAATAGATAGAGGTGGGGCTAGTCAGAAGTGGTATTTGCCAGTTCTCTGAACAACTCAAAATTTCTGTTACTGGTTCTCCAGAACTGGTCAGAACTTGTTGAACATCAATGTCATGCTCCGGGAGCTCCACCATCCATCCCAGAGATCTACACATCTGAGGGGGCTGACCAGGGGTGCCAGGCATGTCAGCATATGAATGACAGCATGGATAACACCATTACACATTTCCCAATCGAGTGGGGTGGAACTAGCCAGGATTCAGTGAGTGTGTACCTCATCATGCAAGGAAAGGCTTGGGAAACTGAACCTCCGCATACAAATCTTGAGAATAGAGACAGAATGTCAAACTG
This sequence comes from Laticauda laticaudata, assembly GCA_004320025.1. Lineage (NCBI taxonomy): Eukaryota > Metazoa > Chordata > Lepidosauria > Squamata > Elapidae > Laticauda > Laticauda laticaudata. Next base: position 12,484 of record BHFT01027836.1, read on the forward strand.
CTGCATACGAGCCTTGAGAGAAGAGGAAGGGATGGGTGCACAAGGGGGGAAGTCAGATTATGGGAAACACTCAGGAAACTGGAATAGGGAAAGGTGTAGGGGATTAGGCTTGAGGTGGAGATGTGGGAGGATGTTAGCAGCTTTAGGCAGATGTTAGGTGACCAGAGGTAAATGGAAGGGGGTGGGGCAGTAGGGATACATATAATGTCCTGAGAGGCAGCTGCTCTCAGCACTAACTTTATCTGGGCTACTCATTCTTGCTGATTGGGACTGTTTTGCTGTTAATAAACCAAGCATGATAACTCAAACAAGTGAGTAACATCTTGTTTCTTCAGCACAAACCCTCCAGTACCTCCAGCTGTTAAAGCTGAGTCCATTGGAGTTGAACAGCTATAATAAATTCAAACAGATGAAAATATTCTCATCCCAACTAGCAATTGTAATTTAATAATAATTGTAATTTCAGTGTAACTGTCAAACTCAGAGGTCTCCAAACTTGGCAATTAAGACTTGTGGACTTCAACCCCCAGAATTCCTTAGCCAGCCAGATAATCAGAGTGTCAGCCTTCAAGATCTTCTCCTATCGCTTTGCATTTTTCGGCTGCCATAAGTAACGGGGGGAGGAGGGGATGAATCTGGAAAGTGATCTGGAGGTGTTACATTTTTTCTGTTGTGTAAAATGAGGAGGGGGAAGCATACATCAGAGTTAGGTTTCTATTTCTCGCTTAGCTTTCTTTGTTCTGCTGCGCAGAGGCGTGGCAAAGCCGCATGGGATCGAAAGTATGCAAGGTAACGGACAGAGGGCCGTCATCACACTGAAGGGATGAACACCATGATCAATATTCAAACTTCGTAATGGGAAGATGTGCATCGCATGACTAATATATGAGAGGAGGTAGGAGACATTTCCCCAACTTAAGAGCACATAAAATGTGAATATCACATGACCTAATTCTAGGGCAAACAATCTCACGAATTCCTACTGTTGCTACCACTTACATTTTCTCTCTCTAATAAAGATACTTTTTTTCTCTTCACTAAACATCTAAGTATTTTCTTTTCTTAAATTTGAACTGGAGCTACACTGACATTTATTCTTGAATCTTTCAGTTTTACCCATCACTTGGAGAAAAACTCCCACTTTTTTCTGGGGGTGAACATATTCATTTCACCAACTAGTGACCTAGTGAGATTTGAGCCACTGGAGGGCAAGATTCTTGCTGTACAGGAAGCGGAATCATTAGCAGAGCTCAATCTGGAAGAGGATCAGCCTGTGAAGCCCAGAGGTCGTGGGGTTGGCTGGAAGACTCCAGAGAAGGACACACACCCCGGG
>BHFT01027837.1:0-11109 GCA_004320025.1 Laticauda laticaudata
TCGGCGTCACAATGAAGAAGCATGAACACCACACAGCGAGAATCAACCCCAGCCAAAGACAGAAAGCAGCCTACACACACACTCGCACTACGAAGAGTCGGGAGAGGCAATCGAATCGAGTGAAGAAGACGACGAGATCCACCGTTTATTCGCGAACAAAAAAGAGCGTGAAAGAAGGAATTGGCGGGAATGCGCGGCTGCGGAGGAAACCATGCCCGAGCCAAATGCAGATTCTCGATGCTATTCTGCAGGCATTGCAAGAAACGAGGGCATATCGAAAAGGTCTGCAGAAACAAGAGAACTATAGCCCTACGAGACGCCGAAATTCCCCAATACAAACTGAACGTAAACGAGCTGAGAGAAGTGGCAACAAGAAAGCGAGCCAATACACACCAAACTGTCATTGTAGAGAGCGCTCAGACGGAAAGTGGGAAGAAGGTTAAAGTTACTGTAAAAATCGAAGGGAAGCCCTGCAAGATGGAAGTGGACTCGGGTCCTCCTTTCTATAGTATCGTGGGACACAATAAAACAGCTAGTCCCAGACATCAAAACCGAAGAATTACAAAAAGCAACCTCTAATCTTCAAAGACTACCAGGAAACCAAATCCCTGTAGTCGGCATGGGACATTTTCGGGTCGCTATAAACAACACATCAAAATGCTGCCGCCTGACTATAGTCGACCGAAACAGACGCAGCTCCTGGGCATCGAATTGGTTCGTGCCATTGGGCATCGGGATGACCGCGCGGATCGATCGAGTGACTACCACCGGGCTGGGAAGACGACCTCATCCGTGAATTCCAGGACGTTTTTGACGTCACTTGGCAAGTATCGGGAAAATCCCAATTTCTTTTAGTCTAGACCCAAATAGCCCCACGAAGAATAAAAGCCAGGCGAGTTCCCTTTGCACTAAAGCAAAGATAGAGGAACAGCTAACAAAAACTAATAGCCCAGGGGGTACTAGAACCTGTGGACCATGCCAAGTGGGAAACGCCTATTGTCACACCCATAAAACCTGACGCGTCCATTAGAATCTGTGGTGACTATAAGGCTTACCCTGAACCACGCTTTACAACCAAGCGCATACCCGGTGCCAGTTAGCCCAGCATTTGCTTCACTCCCTGGGAAAGGGCAAAGTTTTTGCTAAACTCGACTTGGCACAAGCCTATCAACAACTCCCAGTGGACCAGAAACAGCAGAAGCACAGACTATAGTCACCCATAAGGGCGCATTCAAAGGGTCACCGACTCCAATTTGGAGTAAGCGTGGCCCCAGGCGTTTTCCAGAGTTTGATGGAACGCCTCCTAAATGGCATACAAGGAGTCGTTCCCTATTTCGACGACGTCCTAATCTCGGCCAGAGATGAAACTTAATTAGAAACAGACTCAAAGAAAGTATTAACAAAATTTAGGGAATCTGGCCTCAAGGTAAAAAGAGAAAAGTGCTGCCTTAATAAAGAATAGCGTCGAATTCCTGGGCTATCAATAGATGGAGAGGGTATCCACCCCACAGACAAAAAAGTAAAGCAATTCAGAGAAGCACCTGAACCAAGGAACAAAACCGAACTACAAGCATTTTTAGGACTAATTAATTTCTATAATTTGTTCCTGCCAAACAAGGCCACTATTGCAGAACCGTTGCACCGTCTGTTAGACAAGAAGGCAAATTGGGACTTGGCGGTCACAAGAAAAGAAAGCCCTCCAAAATATTAAAAGCTTGCTAACATCAACAAACGTTCTCATCCAATTTAGCAACACACTGCCATTAAGAGTGACCTGCGATGCCTCACCATACGGAGTAGGTGCCTCCTGAGCCACCAACTTACCTGATTGCAGAGAAGCACCCGTCGCATATTATTCTAGGACTCTATCAAAAACCGAAGCGAAATTACAGCCAACGGACAGGGAAGCCCTAAGAATAGTAAACTGGAGTAAAACGCTTCACAAGTACTTATACGGGCGGACTTTTCAAATCATAACAGATCACAAACCGTTATTGGGGATCTTGGCGGGAAACAAGCCAACGCCTAATATACTGTCCCCAAGAATGACTAGATGGTCAGAGTTCCTAGCAGCCTATTCCTACACTCTGACACATCACCCAGGGAAACAAATTTCCCATGTGGACGCTTTGAGCAGAGGCACCCTTGCCAGCAAACTGATGAAGACCCGGCACCAGTGATGAACAACACTACAAATTGAGACTTGCCCGATCTAAAACCCATTTCAGCTTATGATGTCACCAGAGCCATCGCGAAAGACTCATTGACTGCCCGCGTTCTTAGCTGGGTAGTAAAGGCTGGCCGGAGAACCAAAAAGCTGAAAGCTTTAAACCTTTCTGGACCAGACAGACTGAACTTTCGATTCAAAAGGGTGTTTTGTTGTGGGGTGATCGGGTGGTCATTCCGACCAAATTACAACCCCAGGGTACTTAGGTTGTTACATGAAGGGCACCCGGAATAGTTAAGATGAAAAGCCTTGCCAGAAGTTATGTGGTGGTGGCCGGGTATTGATAAGGTCATAGAGTATTGGTAAGCTCGTGCAACAAATGCCAGGGAATTAGACCGTCCCCACCAAAAGCACCCGTTAAGGACTGGGAAACCCCTCGGGGACCTTGGTCAAGAATTTACATTGACTTCGCGGGCCCTACCAAGGGACATACCTTTCTGATTGTCATTTGATGCCTACTCTAATTGGCTTGAAGTAAAAGTTATGCATCAACGAGCAACAGAAACTGTAATAAAAAACTGGACAACCTTTTTGCCACCCATGGTCTACCGGACATTCTTGTTCTCCGATAATGGACCACAGCTAACCAGCATACATTTTGAGCAATACCTAGCCTCCCTAGGCATAAGACATGCCCTAACCGCGCCGGCCCACCCGGCCTGCGAACGGGCAGGCTGAGAGAATGGTCCAGTTTACTAAGGAAGGTTAGAAAGAATGGACGCCGGAGATGTCCAACAGAAAGTTAAACCGTTTGCTCACACTCCAGCACATAAGCCCAGTACCATAACCAATAAGTCCCCAGCAGAATTACTTATGGGGCGTAAGTTAAGATCACACCTTTGATAGACTACACCAAATTTTACTCCAGAAAACCCCCCTGACTCTCTACTAGGTTTAGACAATTCGAAATAGGCGATTTGGTATACGCTAAAAAATTTCACAGGGGAAACCGTTATGGCTACCGAGGACAGATTACTCAAATCACAAGGCCCCAAAACCTCCTGCTTTAACAGTAAAGGATGGCAGGGAATGAAGCCGCACATAGACCAGCTTCGTCCCGAATTATAGAAAGACCACAGACATACAACCATTCGCGACAAAACCGACGAATTGCAAACCAAGGTGGAGGGGGGGAAAGGCGAGAAGTAAATAAAGAACCGTTAAAACAAAAGCCAATGAAACATATAATCAAAAAGAGCAAATAAAAGCTCACTGTTTGGAGAGACTTGTGTGAAGACCCATCGGAAGGGGCCAGCCAGGCCAGCTCGACCTGCCCGGAGGAAACGGGAGGGAGCGGCAAAACCGCCGGCCTAAGCAACTCAGGCGGCAGTTAAAATGGCTGACTCACCCTTCCAGATTGGTTCCAGGGAGAAGGACGGAAGACACAGCAGCCCCATCCGAACCGGTCGAAGGTCTTCGCTAAGAATGAACCGTGCAAGTCCAGTCGGTCCGGAAAGCCCCACCCCTACCTGCGAGACTACGTCACCACGTAGGACTGAACTAAGAGGGAGGGGTGTTCTATATGTAAAGGGTGACTCCAAATCTACAAATCTGATTGGCCAAGAAAACTAAGCATTGGATTTGTTCACTAGGAAACCAATCCAAGAGCTGCTGAAAGGCAGCAAATTTAAGGAAAAGCCATAGGCTACAAGCAGGCAGGCCAGCCTGTATAAAAGGCTGGCCTCGGCTGCAGCCAAAGGTTCCTGTTTACTGACTGAGTGTAAATAAAGCCTTTTGTTGTGGAACCCGGTCTGCCTCGTGTGTTTTCCGAACAAAACACTAAATATCCGAGATTGGTCCCCTCTGCGAATGTTTTTTTCATTTTAATGCTTTGTATGTGAGCTGCATCCACTTTCATCCTTTCTCTGTCCGTGCTACTAACGCTGCGTGTCCATTCCCCATCCGTTTCGCTTCCTCATGTGTCGTTTTCTGCTGGAGCAGATTTGTGTTGCGCAGATGCGCAGCGGATGCCTAGCGGATATAGCAGATGCGTAACGGATGACGACGGATGTAGAACAGATGTTCCCGGTATGCGTTGAGGATGCAGAATGGACGCATTGGATATATTTTCCGCTCAAAAGTTTTTAGCAGCTCAAAACTTTTTGAGCGATGAAATGTCAATAGTCGGATGCTGGACAGATAGAGAGGATGAAAAATGGAGGCAGTGAGTACAGAATGGAAGCATGCGTTAACCAACGGATGGCAAGTGTTTCTCTCCATTTTACATCCTCTTTCCATCCATTGGTGCAGTGTGACATGGGCTTTAGCTTTCGAGCAATACCTAGCTGCACAAGGCATCCAACATGCCCTCAGCGCAAGCTCATCCGGCTTCAAATGGACGAGCTGAACACATGGTTCGTTATACAAAAAAGCCCTTGACAACTGGACACTGGGGGCATCCAGATAGACTAAACAAACTGTTAACAAATTCAGCATATTACCCTAGCACAACCACTAACAAAAGCCCAGCAGAAACTCCTCATGGGCAGAAAATTGTGTTCCTACTAGATAGATTACAAACCACTTACACCTCTGAAAAACCCTCTGACTCCTCAAGTAAATACCACTCCTTTACCACTGGAGACCTAGTCTACGCCAAAAATCTTATGGGGGACCCATTATGGCTTCCAGCCATAATTACACAAATTACGGAGCCCCGGTCATACCGACTTGAACTAGACGATGGCAGAACATGGAAATGACACATCGACCAGCTTCGCGTTTAGGACATTGGAATGCAACACAAACCTGCCTAGCTCCAAAACAATGCAGCAAATACCACCCTAACAAACAATCCAAAAATACCAAGGAAGGGGGGGAAACACAAAATAATAAAAAAAGGTAGAGAAAACCACCAATAACATGACAAAAGACACAACACAAACCCAAATGTAGAACCCCCAGTAGACAAAAAATGCCACTTACCCATGGACCACCTCCGGAAAGAGAACTGGCTAGCAGTGGAAGCGAGGCGAGGCTGTCGCAGGAGGAGACAGCGAGAGCACTTGACCAACCGCTGACAGACAGCGAGGGAGGCAGAACAACAAACCAGCCGAGAGACCACGGCAGGGAGGGCAAGGCTGGCTCAACCTTCCAGGAGTGTTCCAAGTGGAGAAGAACATGGAGAAAAGAGGAGGATCCTGACTGAACGCATGGAAGATCACGCTGGAGACTGAGCTGTGCAGGTCAAGTAGGACCTGCAAAACCCACCTACCTTGCATGACCACCGTTACGCACGTTGGACGAAACCAAGAGGGGAGGGGTGTTGTGTATAAGAATTAGAATACTCCAAATACTTTAATCTCATTGGCCAAGCAGGCCGCAATAGGATTGGTTAATAAAGTACCTTTACAACTGGCCTGCCTGATGGCAGGAAATCTTAAAGAGCTGTTATTGGCTGCAAGCTGCGAGCGGCTGCTATAAAAAGGGCTGCCATGGCTCCAGCAATATTCTGTTACGAAGTCACTGAGTTGGTTTATAATAAAGAGCTGTTTGATGAACACCAGTCTTGAGTACTTCTATTCCCACGACAGAACAAGAAGTATATGTCTGAAGCATTTGTAGACAATCTCAAGTCCTCCCTTTGCCCAGGGACGTATTAAAAAGGAAGCCTACTTGTTGTATCTTCATTCACTGTGGTAATTAGCTCCACTTTTTGCAGAGCTGGCTTAAGTCTCTCTTGTCTTTCCCTGGAAGTCTGGACTCAAATTTCTCCTATCTGCCTTGACTGTGACTCTTCCTCCTATTTCTCAAGATTATTCCCCCTGTTCAACAAAAGAGGCGAGACCACATACCAGGCACTGGGACCTATTGAGGTATACTTGCTGCTAAAACAGAACAAAATTCTGGATACCATCCAGTTTATAGGGCTTAAATTTTGAATCAAAGCTGGGAAATAGAGGTAACAAGTATTTTTTCCAGCAAGTTAGGATAGGATGGAGACCAACATCAACCATTTTCACATGCAGAAGCAAATCATGGCCCATATTCAGAGGTGATATTCAGCAGGTTCTGACCAGCTCTGGAGAACCGGTAGCGGAAATTTTGAGCAGTTCAGAGAACCGGCAAATACCACCTCTGACAGGAGATTTTACAGTATCCTTCTCCTGCCATGCCCAGCAAGCCATGCCCACAGAACCGGTAGTAAAAAAAATTGAATCCCACCACTGCCCATATTGGCAATGCCAATCAGAAAATATGGATCTACCCTTTGAGTCTTTTATTATCTGAGAATGCATCTCCTGTTTGGCATGGGAAGAAAATGTATAAATGAATGTAATTGTTATACTGGTGATAATCCCCCTTTGCTATCAGACGCCCTCCCCTTGACTTCATGTAGATATTACACAAGAGAAAGACTATAATTTCATCACCAGCCAACTAGAATTGCTCACTCTAGAAGGATAATCATTATATGAATCAGTGTCCTCCACTGTCAATTTGAATGTCAGGAGGACATCGTGACTAATGCTATTGAAATATCAAAGAGGTTTGCAGAAGGATCAAATTGTTGCATTTTGAGTAACCTACTCTGAGCCACAAGACTTATCAGTGTAGTCTCTGTTCCATGCCCTGCCCTGAAGCCAGACTGAAAGTGTTTCATACAATTCTCTGCATTCAAGGTTTTATGCAAGGAATTGGATTTCTAAGGGACCAAGATTTCTCATGGAAGGACAAGTACTAAATCATCAAATCCAGTATATTCCTTTTTTAGTATTTCTTTTCCTGTGAAAGAGCACTGCATAGTTCCATAACATATGATCAAGTATCTCTTTCCTAAAGCATTGGTGATTGGAAAACCATTATAAAACAGTTAATTATGAGTGAAAGAGAGAGCTCTTAGTGGCAAGACCATACAGCCTTCTTGTATTACTCTGGAAAGTTCTTTGCTGGGAAAAGGGAAAACATATATCAATTTTCTACAGACACTCAGCCCCTCCAAGTTCTGAAATCAATAATCAGGATTTGTGAGTGTTTATACCATGCTTTTCTTGAAATCTAGTTTGATTGCTATAACCAGATATTTCCAAACCAACTTGATTTGGTTCATAATTGGGGATTTGATCCAATAGATGGATGGAATTACCATAGATGTCCTAAATGATGTGTTTGATTGTATAAGCTTTGGTGGGGCATGCATACAAGAATTGCAGAAATGAACATTTAAAAGAATTTAAAAAAGCAAATCTATAAAACAGGGATCCTCACCCAATGAGCCACAGCCTACTACCAGGCTGCAGCCTGTTCGAAACCAGGTCATGGGAGAGATGGGAAAGCATGTGTGCATGAAGCTCTGCTAGCGGGAGCAGAGGACACTTGTGCTTACTCATGAAACTACATTTGCATGAATGGAGTTTTGCATGCTAGCCTCCTCTGCTCAGGGATGGGATATGACAGGGTTTATAAGGTTCGGTGATTTATGATGTACTTCCCTGCATGCTGCAAGTGCGTGCCTGTAAATCGTCATCGTCACGCTGCGTGCAGAGAAGTAGCCTTTGAAACAGTTCTCTTCCTGCTTTTTTAACTGCAGCTGTGCCTCGTTTGGCAGCTGAAGTTGAAAAATCAGGAAATAAAGATCAGGTAAGAGCCCACGTGGGCAGGTAGCAAAAACATCAGCAGACATAGAACTGGTTTTATGTCTGCTGCTCTTCAGAGCTACTGGTTCTATAGAGGTGGACAGAATTGGTAGAAACCCACCTCTGCCTCTGCTCACACAAGTGGAGCTTCATATGTGAGCACAAGCACCCTCTGATCAAACACCCACCATTTACATGAATGGAGCTCTGCATGCAAATGCAAGCACCCTCTGCTCATGCGTGAAGCTCTATTCATGTGCATGGAGGGAGCACATACCTGCTGCTCGCACAAATGGAGCTGTGTCCATGCGTGCACCTGAAATCACATACCATGTGGAAAGGTTGGTGACCGCTGCTATATAAAAAAATCAGAAAAAATGAAATAATTTAAATGCTATTCAAAAAGCAAAAGAAGATTTTTATCTTTTCTTCCATTCACAGCATCCAACTTTGTAGCTTACGTTTCATTTTTTTCATTATTTAAATCCAATGCTTCTGAGTATAGCTATTGTTATGCTCAAAACAGTGTTTTCTAAATTATAAGAAAACAGATCTTTCCTTCTTGACAAAACAACAGTAATGCACTTTCTATTCTTTGCTAAACAATTTCTTAACACTAACACTGTTTAACTATCCTCTGGCAGATGCTGTCAAACTGATTTCAAAGTGGCTACATTTTTTTATAAGATGCATTAGGTTCCATTACTAGTTGGCCACATACAGAATATTGGTGGAGATGTCAAGTTTCCTTCTAAGACTGCCATGTTTAATATTTTTTCCTGTCCTCTGTGTCCAATTATATTTGACATTTCATATAAAATTCAAAGCTGGAATGTTATAATCTTTTGTGAGTTAATGTGAGATGGTGTTAGGAATATGGATTACAAAATAATTTTAATACTATCACCTGCATTTCAGATATCATTTTCTTCTGTCTTTTTATGATAGCAACTTCCTGGTGGATGGATATATAATGTATTTGTTTATTGTCTTAAATTTTGTAAAGTTATGTATCAAAGACCATAACATGTGTTGGAAGTTCGTAGCTATAGCATGGGTTATGTACAATTTTACCTTTAGACTACTAAGAAAATCAACAACAATGGCAATGAAGACCTTAAAGGAAACCAGCTACTTTTTTTTGCCTCCTCTCCATTATGTGTAGTTTTATAAATGTCTTTACAAGTCATATAAAGCTGTATATTCACATCTGTACAGTAATGCAACATTATGGTGACATTTATGTTGTACCAATTTTGCAAACTCCAAATGGCTTTGAAAAGCCCAGAATAAAATCAAACAAAATAATAAAAACAATCACAAGTCAAAAATCAACATCAGCTGGGCTACTCATCCTGGGCTTCTCATCCAGGATATTATAAATTTAATTCCGTTCTTCTGTCCCCAGAGTTTCTTCAACATAACTTATTATAATGGAAAGGTCCAACTTAGCCTAGGAGTAGAATGGGACACACTGTTTCATAGGAGAAAGTTCACCAATTTCCCAACTGGCAGAGAGGGTAGTATACATACTAGATTAGATTCTACCTAAAAAGACAAAAGATACCTAGGCTCGAAGAGATATAGAGCTTTAGATTTTATAACCACCACCTTGACTTGGAAGTGGATTTGGCAGTCAATGCAATATTAGAAAGCCAGGTGAGTATAGTGGTTAAGGTGCTGGCCTAAAAACCAGGAGAACTGTTAGTTCTACTCCTACCTTAGAAAAGCCAGCTGGGCCTGTCACTGTCTTTCATCCCAAGAAAGGACGCATGATAAACCTGAAATCTTGCCAAGAAAACTATAGGGGCATAATGCATACAGAGAGAGAGAGGGAGAGAGAGAGAGAGAGAGAGAGATCCTAAAACAAAGGTATCTTTATAGCTAAACACAACTGGTTTTACCCATTATCAGATAAAAATTTCATTCTCCCCCAGGATGGTCTACATGGAATTATGATTTTAAGAATAGACATTCCCTTGGTCTCTAACCTTATGTATCTGTATTTTTATGTGTTATTAGAGGAGCTCATATACATATTTTGCCCCAAAACAAGTTTTAAAAGACTTGTAGATTCATGCATAGCTCCAGCTCAGCAGGGAGTACCCTCCCTCCTATACAGTCATTTGTGAATACTCAAGACAAACCAAGTTACAGAATAAAGAGAAAAATTTCACCAAAAAATAAATTAAGCCCTTGGGCATTTAATTGGAGGAACTCAGGTTCTGCAAACTGTAAATAATAGAAGTGCACAGGACTTAAAAAGCATCCTTTGCTGTGGCAGATATTCAAGTGAAGCTCCAACACCTTCAAAGCATTCTGCAAGGTTTTTTTTTAAAAAAAAGCTGATTTTTCCAATTGATTATTTTTAAAATATATATATAATTTAACTGATGCTAATAGTAATAAGTAACTTAACATTGTAATCACTTGTTCCTATGATCTTTTTCAGATTTCAAATAATCTAACTCCTATAAACCAGGCTACAGCTATTTTTCATCATAAAGCAAAGGGCCACACAGTGATTGGATTAATCTCTTTATAGGATTTATTTGTGTGTCATTCTTGCTGATTCCAGGTCTATCTCCCACAGAGTTCTAAAAAATAGTTGAGTTGCTGTGTGACTGTACTATTTAACTAGCACAGGTAGGAGGTCTTAGGTTATCTCAGCAATGTACACAGTGTTGGGCTAAATCACATGGTTAAATCAAGTGGACATTCTTTACTGCATAGTACTGAACTGTACAGTAATAAAATTAAAAAAAAATCCACATTTTCTTTTTTCCAAGTTTTGTCTTGGTTTTGGTTTGTTTTTAAAATTTTCAACAAGCTCTGTAATTTTTTTTCAATTTCTTTTTCTGATTGGTTTTTAATCAGATTATATTATTGTAAAATGGCATATGATATGGGATTGTAGGTTCTCTTCCATACATATATTTCCATGCTTTATAGCCTTACAGGCTTTTCTGTTTTCTGAACTAAATAAAAATTCCATGGAAAGGGTTATTTTCATGGCATCTTCATTTGAGATTGAATTGAGATTGGTGAAACAAGAAGACTATGAATCACAAGAATGATTGTACAGTGAAAAGAAAACCCTAACCCCTTGGTCACCATGAAGGCAAATGGAAAACCCTGTATGAGAATGTTGACATTAAAAAAAATCCTCAAAAAAAAAGTCTGTTGAAATAACTGGGACTTATTTCTTAGTAAACATGTACAAAATTGCTCTGTTAATCTTTTTTTTTTTTTTTGTTCATGCCACCTGGAAACTGTTGATGGATTTGTGATGCATCTTAATTATTG